>OZ016495.1:2296051-2581051 GCA_963966615.1 Tenthredo amoena | reverse complement strand
CAATTAATAACGTTACGATCTCGAGATATTTAGATAGTATACTATATCAATCATGCATACGTTCAATCAATCAATTAATTAATCAAATTGATTAATTAGTTAATTAATTAATTAAATAATTATTGTATAATATCAGCAATAAGTATTAAAAAAAGTAATTAGTAAAATACAAAATCCTTTGGCCATTCATGAAATAACTATTACTAATATTAATATATACTATACTATAATACGATAATATGAAAAGAGAAAAGAGATATAAAAATGTATCTAGATATATAATAATAATTAATTAATATATTATATATATATATATAGAAGAGAAAAACAGATATAATATTATGTAGTGAAATAATGTGGTTTATCTTATATGTGTATATTATATTATATTAGTATATGATATAAAAAAATTTCGAGAAAAAAAAATCCTATTACTTAATATTATTATTATATTATATAGCGCGTAATGATAATTAATCTATTATATTAAGAGAGAGAGAGAGAGAGAAAGAGAGATATATATATATATATAGAGAGAGAGAAAGAGAGAGAAGACAAGTAGACGAAGAATATTTAAATGAAAAAAAAAAAAATTATATATATATATCTACTACTATATATACTAATAATAATGACATATTAGTATATATGATATATTATATAATTAATACATTATATTGTATAAATATTGTCTGTTTTATATACCTGGTTCGAATTATCATCGATCTTTATTATTTCCCCACTTTCTCACGAGTTCTGGATCGCCTCAATTATAGTATAATTTACAATTAAGGGACACGCGTACGACACATTTTACACATGCAGCGGCAATTAATAATATAAATTATTATAAAATAAATTATTATAATATAAGCTGCGGTATACATATATGGTATATATGTATATATTCCTTTAACATTCCTTTAACAGCACACACGTATATACATATATATAGATACAACCCTTAGCAGCATACATAACGGAAATTATATTATTTCGTATATGAAAACAATTTTCGAAAAAAAAACAATAAAAAAATTTAAGTTTTTCTTATTTATTTACTTATTTATTTTTTCTAGCAATTTATGAAAGATGTGAAAAGAGTCGGTTTTGATTCACAGAGATGTTCGCAAATTTTTTTCAAAATATGAAAGAAAAGAGCGAAAAATTATCTTTTTTTTTTCTGTTTAAATTTTTTTTTTTTCTTTCGACAAAAATCGAGGAAGCCGATTCGAAGCTTTTATTATAGTTCAATCCCGATTAGTCCCGATAGCAAAATCTAACGAGCGACAACGAAAAACGGGTAAAGAAAAAAAAAAACGAAAAAAAAAAAAACAGAAAAACGAAAGAAACAGAAAACAGACACGCCAAAAAGCCCGAAAAAAGACAAAAGCCAAAAGCGTCTCTTCCTAGGAATATCTGTTCGATATTCGTACATGGTTTGTTTTTTTTTTTTTTTTTTTTTCGTTTTTTTATACCCATGCAAATTAAGCGGGGAATCTAACTAACGATAATTAAGTATATACTATGTGTGTATATATATATAGTTAGGGGATGATAGCGAAGCGGACAATACGGCTCGATGTGATACTAATTATATACTGGATGGAGGATATATTGGCTGAAATATAAGATACCCATACTACGGATCATACGGGATTGTTTTTTTGTCTTTTGGTTTTTTTTCTTCTTTTCAAAAAATAAAACTTACCGAAAAAAAAAATCATAAACCGAAACGAAGGAAAAATTTTGCTTTTTCAAATTTCAAAAAATTATTTTCTCATGTAATATTATGCACGGAGAGGTTCAGTGGATACTTGCCACGCCCTATGGTAGGCAACTCGTGTTTTGTGCGAAATTGACAACGGTGTCGTACGAATATCCATAGGAACAACCACAGAATGACAAGTTGCCTACCATAGGGGGTGGCAAATTTCCACTGAATCGGATAGATGCGGGGAACAGCAAGCTGGTAACAATATAACGAATAGGAAAAATAAGAGAAATTATATAAAAAAAAAAAAAATAAAAAAAAGGAAGAAAAAGGAAAACGATAAATTATAATTCTACATACAGACGTAATACAGTGGGAGTTTTTTTTTTTTTTTTTTTTCTTCTAACTCTTCCATATACAGAAGCTATATAGGTATATTCATTACGAGCTAAGGGATATACGTGTGGTGGCATATTAAGGGCATCGACGCAAGCACGGTGATAATGATGCAGGGGTTTCAATAAATAATTTGGTCAATATATTAACTAATATTCAAAGGGCCGGCACCTCCGATACCTCGTTACTCATTATTATCATTATCATTATTATTATCATTATCATTATTATTATTATTATTATTATTATTATCATTATTATCATTATTATTATTATTATTATTATTGTTATTATTATTATTATTCGGAACGTGATTTTGTGTAATTCTCGTATCTCGTAATACTTTGTGTCTTGAAAAAACGCGAAAACAGATTTTTCTATAAAACGATCTTTGGAAAAAATTCATAATACGCAGAAATAGAGATCGAGAGAAGATATAGATGAAAAAGATAGAAACATAGAGAAGACAGAGAGAGGTGACAGAGAGAGAGAGATCAAAACTGAGGGACGAAAATCGCCCATTGAAGAGAAAAAAAAGAAAAAAAAAAACACTTCGATCTCTCCGATCAGAATTTCAAGAGATTCTTTTTTTTTTTTGTCTTTTTTTTTGTTTTTTTTTTTTGAAAGAGGTGAGGTGGCGACCTCTTTGTGTGAACAACGACTAAGCGGGTGGTTTTCTCTAGGTTTTTGGGGTTCGGGTGGTCATGGGGTTTGGTTTGGTTCTTTTTTCTTTTTTTTTCTTTTTTCTCTTCTCGGTTCGTTTTAATTTCTTTTTTAAAAGGAAAAAAAGAAATCAAAACCTGAACACCGCAGACAGAGTTTCCGGGGGGGTTGGTAGCAATCGGGTAGGGTAGTTTTTTGGGGTGGGTGGATTTTTTTTTCCTTCTTTTTTTATATTCTGCTTTTTTTTTGGGCTGGGGTGGGGCTGGGGGTAGGTCAGGGTATACGTATTCGATTATTCAGCCATCAGCGAGAATTCTAAAAAGTGGTGGTGCTTACTGTGCGGAGAGGTGGGGTGGAGTGGGTGATGGGGTTGGGTCATATTTCCTGGGACGGCCGCGGGACAGATGCCGGCGTTTTACGAACTCGGCGTCGTCCACCATCCAGAATGACCCAAAGTCGTCTTCATACCGCACAAAACACTTGTGCAATGATAGATTGGTGCGGATCGCGTTCTGTATACACAGACAAGACCACCAAGAAATAGAGAAAAGAGAGTAAAAGACAAAGTGTTTTGGATTTCAGTCTCTAATTTACCTTGACGTCCATTTTTTTTTTTTTTTTTTTTTTTGTATTTTTGTTTTTTTCTTCAACAAAGGAGAGAGAAAAAAAATTGGATCGAAAAATTTCGAAAAGAAATGGAGACAAAAAAAAGAGAAATTTTCGTACAAATCCCATCTTTTTCGTCGTTTTTTTTTTTTTTTTGTCGTCTTTGTTACCGTATATATGTGTGTATATATATATATATATTTTTATAAATATATACTATATATACACGATTGAATGAGAAATAAAAGAAACAAAAAAAAAATAAAAATAAAAAATAGGGGTGTGGTTGGTAAGGGGGGCTGGGGGAAAGAAAAACCTGTGTGGTTTATTTTCGTTTTTTTTTTTTTCTTCATCTATAACAAAAAGCCTCTCGTTCTACCTTCGACGTAGGCTTGTATATATAGGTATATACCATGTTTGTTAGATTATATATATTGTTTTGTTTTTGGTTTCGTTTTTTTTTTTTTTTTTTTTTTTTTTTGTTCCGGTTCTCCCCGCGTCTCCCCCTCGATTCTCGATTTCAGCTCTGCGTTTCACTGCACCATCTAATCATCATCATCATCATCTCGTTGTACTCTTCTCGCGCTCGCGAGAGAGAGAGATAGAGAGATAGAGAGATAGAGAGATAAATAGATAGAGATATATATATATAGAGAGAGAGAGATAAAGAGGTATATATATATATATATATTTATACATATATATATGTATATATACATATTATAGATAAAAGAGTGAATTAAGAGAGAGAAATATTGTGAGATAATATAGTGTACTATAATAATATAGAGAAGAGATAGAGATATGTGTATATTTATATATATATATGGTTTGGTTAGTTGCTGCAAAGCCCTTCGCATGCTTATATGTTTAAAGCACACCTCTACCCCACGCCTCACACATGTCACGCACTCTCTAAATTACATTTAATATATATATATATATAATTATATATATATATATATATATATAAATGCGAGAAAAAAAAAAATTAACGAAAAAAGAAAAAAAGAAAAAAAAAAAAAACAACGGCGTCGTATCACGCTTTCGGGACAAATTATTATAATGATTTCTGATGAATTTTTTATTTATTTTATTTTTTTTTCTCAATAATTTTCAACGGATGACGAATTTGATTATAAATAATTATATGCACATTGTCCTTAGAAAACTTGATACTACTAATTAATAGAGATAACTGCGGATTATATATTATAAAGAGAGAGAGACACACGCACACACACAGAATTACACAAGCGACGAACAAAATATTACGATGTAATAATAAATCTATGATTATATATATATATATATATATAATATATATATATATATATATATATATATATATATATATATATATATATATATATGACTTAATTATAATAATATATACGTATGTAGGTAATAATAATAATAATAATAATCGTAATTATGGATATATATATATAGAGAGAAAGAGAGAGAGAGAAAAAAGAGAGATAAAAAGAGAGATTTAAATAGAATATAAATATATATATAAATACGTAAATGCGTGTATATGTATGTGTGCATATATTGTATTATATGGTATAATAGGAAAAGTAGAGAATATATATATATATATATGAATACGTGTAAATATATATGTACACATATGTGAGAAAGAGAGAAAGAGAGAGAGAGAGAGAGAAAAAGCAGAGATAAATATTTATTAAATATATATATATATATACATATATATGCATATTAAGGAAGAAAAAAATATATATATATATATACATGGTACATATAAAAAATATTTACACGTACGTTTTATTAACATGCATATATATATATGTATATGTATATGTATAGGTATGTATATATATATCGTATATGGAAAAAAAGATAGATAAGAGATGTATAGAGATTATTAATGATATATATATATAATAATTGTAATAATTATTATTTAATATATATATGAGAGACGCGCGTTGTGGGGGGAACGTACCCAGTCGTGCTGCAAGCGCGCTGCGGACGTCTCTTGTAAAACTCCACTTCGTCCACCGTCCATACAGCCCCTTTCACGTTTTCGACTCGCATGAAACATTTGTGGAGAGACAGGTTGTGTCGCACTGCGTTCTATACAAAATAATACACATACTAAATAAGCAACGCAAAAAACCAACGAAGCGTAACTCAACGATGGGTTCGTAGGTCGGGTGGTGGTGGGTTCGGGGTGAGAATAAGGTTGAGGTCGATGATGATGATGATATGAACTCTCGTTACGTTTATCTACGTGACATGTCGTGACGAGAAATAAAAATGAGAACAAGAAATATGACCAAAAAAAAAAAAAATAAAAAATTAATTAAATTAATTAAATTCAACGAAAAATTGAGTTTTCAACTTCAAACTATATACATATATACATACACGCGAGATATTCCAGGAAATTTTTCTTATTTCTTTTTTTTTTTTTTTTTTTTTCTTTTTACGAATTAATTTCCATACTCATCGTTTTTCGTCCTCCCTCATTCAAAATTCTGTGAAATCTCCGAATTCTCGAAAAATCTTTCGTTCTATCTGTCTATTTACAGTTCGACTGGAATTACCTCATTATAATATTAAAAGTTCGAATAATATTTAACTGTTTAAACTAAAATGTAAATGTCTGATTTATGTATGTGTATGGGGAAATGATAATTTGGAATCAGTAATAATTTACGGTGATAATAACAATAATAATAATAATAACAACAATAATAATAATAATAATAATAATAATAAATTAATCAATTAAATTTCAAACACGTACTGCGGCGCCATAATAAATTGTAATAGTATTAATAATAACGTATAATATTACACACAGTGTGTACATTGATTAACTTCACATTAGAAACCATGATTTTATTTCACATTCGATGTATAAAATACTCTAGGTTTTCTTTCTTTTTTTTTCTTTTTTTCCCTTCTTTTTTTAGATTTACAAATTTTCCGTCAACTATTCTAGACTTTAGAAATATACCGTTCGGAAACGTTTAGCATTAATTTCGACCCTGATCATCGAGCTTCGTGCATATATATCTTCCGATTTCGATAAGAACCGTTTTCGAAAATTTTCTTAAAAACGAAAGAAAAAAAAAAAAGAAAAGATATTATTCGTCGTTCAAAAAATCGCGCGGGAAAAAATTTTGAAAAAGGCGCGTCTGCGTGTTCACGGACGTGTTACCCAAACCCTTGTCACGAGTCGATTCGCTCGTTGATAAATGAAAAATGATGAAGGGGAGAAGAGAGATGAAAAGAATTTGTGAACAAAAAAAAATAAATAAAAAATAAAAATAAACCAAAAATGTGAAGTTGATGAATGAACACCCTGCAGCGTAAATAAATTCATATAGGTATACGTATTTTGGACGCACACATGAATATGTATATATATATATATATGCATATTAAATATATATATATGGATTTTGCATTCCTCGTTTTTTTGAATATTATATATGTATATATATATGTGTGTATATATATATATATGTATATACATGCACAGCTAAATAATTCTAGGCAGCTATAGGGTCTAAACGACACACATTCATGCCACGCCGTAATAAATAGCGTCTTTGATAACAATTAGGGAAGAGAGAAAAAAAAAAAAAATTAAGAATCAAAAATGTAAAAAAAAAAAAATAAATAATCAAAGTAAAAAGGAAAAAAAAAAAAAACAAATCGGGGAAACTAATTCCCCGATCGATCTCTGCGCAGCGTCAGAGACGACGAAGATTTTTGGTTTAATTCTCAGCTCTCGCACCGCACCGCACGGACGTGTCCGGGTCCCCGGGATTCTCGTATACAGAAGAAGTATACAGGCGTCGCGTCTCTCCCACGCTCGGTTCTTCGTTCTTCTTCATTGATACATCTCTTCGTTTCCTAATACCTAAATTTGTTTTTTTTTTTTTTTGTTTTTTTTTGTTTCTTTCTATTCGCTTGCTTTCTCCTATATATCTGTTTTCCAACATAGAACCATGCGAGGCAAAAGCTTTTTGCAAACGTTTACGTTTATTACACATACACACACGCACGCGCACGCGCACACATTTATCCCTTCCGTCAGGCATTTTTTTAATGATAATAATAATAATAATAATAATCATAATTTTTCTCACTTTCACGCACTCACGATTATATCGATCGGAAACGTCGATTTTTGTTCCAAACGATTGCGAGAGGGACGAGAGGAGATTATTATTATCTTTTTTTTCTTTGATTTCTTTCCCGCTCCGTTTTTCGCGAAAAATCGTTCGAAAACGTTCGAATTCTATCCATCCCATTTGTCGCGATCCGATTCTCGTTCGATCGCTCTCGGCCAGGTGATTGGAATGAAAAAAAAAAATCGACGTTTCTGATCCACGCACAACCGATCGCCCCCCCCAGAAACAAAAATGAAAAAAATAATTAAAAAATGATACGAGACGATGAAAAAAAAAAAAAAAAAAATTAAACAATCGATAGAAACACTTATTTTATTATTTGATATACATATATATATATATATATATATATATATATTATAATATATATATATATGTATGTATGTATGTATAGATAGGGAATATTACTGCGAGTAATAATTCCCTACTGGAGGAGGATATATACTATATACTATGATATAGTATTTTAATTTTCAACGACGATTTCGGAAAAACTTTTACTCGTTTTTTTCCGTTTTTTTTTTGTTTTTTTTTTTTTTTTTTTTGGATTTTTTTGTTTGTTTGTTTATTATTATTATCATTATTATTTTCCTCCGAACTATTTTTCGATTCGAAGAATTTACTCCGCCGTTGTTATAGGTATAATATTGCCTGGTCGTTTATCTCGCCGAAAACTTTTCTCTTCGGAAATTCGTTCGGGTTTATCCATAATTCTTTCGAGATATACGAAAGATATAAGATTACCTAGTCGGTCACAGGACTGTCGATTTTCGGATAACGATCGAACGACATTTATAAACGACCGGTCAAAAGTAATTCCAATCGAATAACATTCGCAGTCAGGATATTAAAAGATATCATGTGATATTAACGAATTATTATTATTATTCTGTAAATAATAGGATGAGTATTCTTTTCGTCCTATTTTTTTCTTCTTTTTTTTTTTATCTTTTCTATATATATATATGCTATATAGTCATAGCTGTGATCAATCGAATAATAGGTAATAAAGGTATGTAATATGTATGTATGTAAGATAATGGTGACGATGCTGTGAACGTTGGCAGTATTTTTTTTTTTTTTTTTTTTCTTCTTCGTTTGTTTCCGTTTTCTATCTTTTTTTTTTCTTTTTTTTTTTTTTTTTGATTTTCGTTTGTTTCTGTGTGTGTGTGTGTGTGTGTTTTTTTTTTTTTTTCGTTTTTTTGTGTCTTTTGTTTTGTTTGTTTTTTAATTTTTGACTAAAATATACCTTCCACGTTGCCGCGTTGCGCCTGAAGTAGCAGAACGTATTTTGAAACCAGTTGTAGATTTCGTTCAGTGTTAGCTGCTTGTCGGGTGACTCGATTATGGACTGTAACAGGTAAGAAAATGCGAAAATATAGAAAAAAAAAAGAGGAAAAAAAAACGAGAGAGAGAGAGAAGAAAAATTAACAAAATAATTGTTAAACAAATAAAGAAATAAAAAACAAAGATAAGAAGGTCAGTATAACGGTTGTAAATTTATTTGTACGGTTATTGTAATAATTATAATGTTATTTTATCACTTGCCTGGCGAATTAGAGAGGCGTACGTGAACGGTGGCCTCACGTCTGCATTTTTGTAAAACTCTCTGTTACGCTGAATTTCTGAAATCAATATTGGCAAGGTATAGATAAACGGATATCACAAGAATCCGTTGAAAGTAAATGGAACAAAGAAAGTGATTTGATTAAATAAATAGAAATTGTTTCAAGATCGTCCGAATATCATAAAAGAAAAAGGAGAAAGAAGGGATCGAAGTTTCATGCAGAACGAAAGAATAGACAAAAAAAAAAAAGTTGATTTTTTCAGTCTATAGTTAACTGGTTTAAATTTGTTGAAAAAAAGATCCGGGAAAGAAGAGATGGTGGGTTGACAGTACCTTGTTGAACGTCTAGGCCAGCGCGCTCCAGCATGTAGGGCAGCCCTACACGATGGGGAGGGCAGGCAGCACAAGAAGTAAAGAGATAAGAGAACCATTGATGAACAGTGACCGAAAGATGTGTACACTTTTAGGAAGCAGGACCAGCCCAGGCAACCATAGTCAGTAGTTATTGTTAGTATTGCTTAATTATCGCCATAACGGAAGCCACAATGATTTCTAGTGGACAGCACTAGAAGTCAAAGATCGGGAGACTGTCTATTACAAGAAAAATTTACGTCCCGGTACAAAAGATCCGAAGATGGAACGAAAGATGCGAGAAACCATCTCGCAGCACAAGAAAAATCGTCTTCAAGAGACCGTCCAGAGTTCTGCTCATTCCAAAAAACGTTTTTTGGACTGAAAGATGGTCCGAAAGACCTGAGACTGTCCTATGCATCCTTTCAGTCCAAAAGATTCGAGAATGGATTGAAAGGTGCAAGAGACTATTTCGTAACACAAGTAAAATCGTCTTGAAGAGACTGTCCAGAGTTCTGCTCATTCCAAAAAACGTTTTTTGGACTGAAAGATGGTCCGAAAGACCCAAGACCGTCCTATGCAACCCTTCAGTCCAAAAACTTTCTCCGAGTGTGAACAAGTCTTCACGATCTATTGACTTCATTGCATGAATGTCCGGTGGACTCACCCTGATGAAAGACAGATGGACTATGATATAAAAATACCTATGTGTTCACCGAGGAGCGAAAAAGAGCTGATGAAGACGACGTTACAGTAGAATACAGTCAATGTTAGTATGTCGATATGAATGGGAACACGAATGGTTAATTTTATGATTGATCTCACCACCGGCCAATGATAGTGCAGACTTGTCGCTGATCCTCCTACGGATTGGTCCAGCCATCGAGGGCATACTCGGCATGCTTGGAATACTTCCTGGCATGTTTGGCATCGGTGGCATACCTGGCATTGTTGACATGTTTGGCAGAGGTGGCAATGAGTTTGGCCCACCTGTTGGTGGTAGTTGACCACCAGCCGGTGATCTCACTGCTGATACTAACGCCGACATTGAGACCGGTGAAACTTGGGAGACGCCGAAGTTGGGTGGTGGCTGGCTCATAAGCGCCGAGGACAAGTTCAATTTTGGTAAACTTGAACCGGTCTGAAAAGGAGAACATCATCGGAGACAATTAGAGGATGGAATTTTCCGTCCAAGAAAAATTGGAATTAGTTTCGACCGAGGATTTTTGAGGCGTATTTTTCTGGAGTAATTGTTCCCAGAGAATTGTACTTCGGCAAAGAAGCTCTGAGTATTTTGCTGTATTTGAATTTTAGGAGATGATTCAATAATATGGATCAAAGTATCGCGGAGGGATTATAATCAAGGTCTTTGCTGACAGTGTATGTAATTGGATTTGGATTTGGATTGTCTAAGTCGATAAGTCCAAGTAAATTAGCACCAGTGGAGTTGGTATAAATATAGCGAAGAATTATTTACCGGAAATGATGGAGGTCATAAAAGGAATAGAAAGATTTTAAGAGCTTTTATTTTTCTCACAGCTGTGTAGCACTGCAGCAGGATTACGTATTTAAGATCTTCGGGATTCCGCTTCTGCAGGACGAATTTTAGGGGAGATATTAAGAGCTAAACCGATATTGATATTCCAGGACTGGCCAACTTGTTAGGGGTTTTAATTAAGGTGATATAAATCTGGCCCGATATGAATTATTAATATCAACTTCATGCATAAATTAGCCGGATTCTAATGGCCGAGACTGAGAAAGTCTACAACCAACGTTGTTGTTTTGAGGCCAGGATGAACTCCCAAATCTCAAAAGTACCTAGCGGTGAGAAAAAAAAATCCGAATTTTTATATTACCGATTCAAAGTTTTTAGAAACGGTATTTCCCCGAGAGTTTACATAGCCGATTTCAAATACTTTCAAACAAATAACACCGGAGGTTCGCAATTCCGCAAGACCTAACCTCCAAAACTTGATTTTCGCACATCTATTCATTCAATGTCTAATAACTCGGGTTCTAGCGATCGTATCGAGACCAATAAGTGGTCAAATTAATCGTTTTGAGATCAACTTTCTGAAAAAAGGAGTCTCAAAATCCTGTCAACTATTTATGACACCATGAAGTTATCGATTGAAGCGAAATCCTCAAAATTTTCATATTTTTTGTCCCGAATCGATCTAAGAGTTGGAAAAAATCGTTTCTGTCGGTAACTTACCGATGATTCCGACGACTTCGGAGGTTCAGGGGATGCCATCTGTTTGGCAACGTGTAAATGGTGCATCATGGCCGCCAACCTGTCCCGTTCTTTTTGCAATTGTATTTCTAGCTGGGAAACAACTTGCATTTGCACTCTCGCTTGAGCCGTCGATCTGTCGTCTAATGTATGCTCGGTGTTGAGGTGCCTGTGAAAGAAAAAAATTACCGATATCGATTACGAAAACGGAAAATTATTACCGAAAAGCAAATAAAACAAGAGGAAAGGTGAGGCAATAAGAATGATAAGAAACGATCAAGAAAGAAAGAGTTCTTCTCGACGAAGTAACGGTGTTTTAAAAGGTGGATGCGGTTAGATTAGATTGGAGGAAGAAGGAGGAAGCGGTTACTCGAATCTCTTGAATATTAATGAACATAAGAATAGCGAGGGACGTAATTAGCGTTTCTTTTTGTCCTTAAGTAATACGACTTTGTTCGAAGCTTGTTTGAGGAGATACGAACATCGGTGAAACGACCCAAAGCTTGCAATTTTTTTTCTCTTTTCTCGTTTTTTTTTTTTTTGTTTTTTTTTTCAAATTTAACCCAAATTCTCCATGTCTTCCATATCTGACCAAAGTCTGATCTCTTCCTAATTAATTTCTCGTTTCGTTTTAGCGTTCCCGATATGATATTCAGAATTCTGAATATCCTTATTTCATAATTGATCCACTTACTTAAGGAATGCTTGATAATCTTCGCAGATTACTTCACAGCCTGGCCATTTACAGACACCATGTCCATAAAGCGGATGGGCTTTGTCACTGCATGATGTGTCTAATGGTTTTTCTTCTATAGAAGATGTACCGTTCATTTCCGAACGACGATTTCCAGATACGATTGAATTTAACAGTCCTACGACACACGCGCACACAGACCATTACAGTTCTCGTTTAATTCTTTGAATGAATAAAATTTTCATCGAATCATCATTTGATGACAAATTCCCGATATTTCGACTTACCGTTAAGGCCTGAGCCGGATTTGTGAGGGTTTGAATTCTGGTGAACCTCCGGTCCGTCGGACGGTTCATTTTTCCAAACTGGCATACCGTCACCGGGCTGTAGACCTGAATTTTCAAATTCTCTCATTCACCTCGAGGTAAAGCTTAAGCGAAAGAGGCAGTCTTCTCAACATGTTCACAGACATGATTCAACTATTTAAAAAAAATACTCTTTCTTTCGAACCATAGGTAATTTTCATCACCTTGGAAAACCGTTTCAATTACCAAAAAATAAAAAATACAGTCATGGTTTCTAATTATCAAAAATTGAAAGATGTCCAATTTGTTTTTCTGTTTTTTTTTTTTTTTTGTTCCCCGGTAAAATCTATCGTAATTCGGATGTGAATTTCTGCTCATCCCAGATTTTTTCGTCCTTATGTATTTTTTTTATTTATTTTTTTTCAGATACCGTTTGATTCTCAAATCGAAATCGTGACTGTATACTCATCGCCAAAGTGATGAAAATTGATTGATTTAAACAACGATGATTCCCCGACTGATCTAAAAACAAATTTCATACTGAAATAAGGAATCAATTTTTTGATACTATTTTTTTCTGTTTCATTTCCTTTTTCTATGACACTGTGAACACGTTGAAAAGATTAACATTTATCCAAATTATATTCTATATACTATAATATTTACATATATACATATATACTATATCATATATATATATATATATATATATATATATAATATAAATTTGGAAGAGATCATTTTTATTGAACATTATTCATATCACGTGTGAATCAAACCTGCGCAGAATAATAATCTCAAGGTTTTAGTTGATGAGGAGGCGGCTTTCGGGGTTGGTTTTTTTTTGTTCTTTTTTTCTCTCTTTTCGTTTCTGGTTTTTTTTTTTTTTTTTTGGTTTTTTTTTTTTTGGTTTTGGGTTTAAATACCGGAATTTTATTTCGATTTATAACGGATTTGGATGAATATTTTTTTTTTTTTTTCTTGGCGGGGGGGATGGGCAAGTTTGTTTCACACGTGAATTATTTTCGTATGGATCAGAGACGAGAAAAGAACGAGAGTAAAAAAACCAAGAAAAAATACAAAAATAAGAAAAAATACAAAAATAAGAAAAAATACAGAAAAAAAATCTTTCCTTCGAATTGATAAAAATTGTTGATCGTTATTGTTGTTATTATTATCATTATTATTATCATTACTATTATTCGTATACTCTTCAGGCGCGCGATAATTACGCGACTTGTGTTAATTGAGACGCGATGTGAATGAGAAATCCGTTCGAAATTGAGAAAGAGAGAGAGAGAGAGAGAGAGAGGAAAAGAAAAAGAGATGCGAGAGAAAAGCGAAAGATATGAAAAAAAAAAAAAAAAAAAAATTAAGAAGAAGAAAAACGAGAAAAGAGAAGAGAAAAAAAAAAAAATCACAGGCAACGATAGTCTCGATCGTGATCGCAAATCGAAATACGATAAGAGAACAACGTACGGAGAAAGATTGATCAGAGTATCGAAAGAGATAGGGAAAAAAAAAGAAAAGAATAAAAATTGAAAAAAAAAAAAAAAAAAAAATGGCAAGCTTCGGAATTTTTTTTTTTTTTGTTTCTCTCAACCGACGAGAACCGATCTTCTCTTACGCGATTATTTGCATTACCATACATTATATCATTATTTCGTTATTATTACATTATAGACATTTTTGAAGTGAAAAATTTTGCCCATCGGGTTCAGGGATATATGTGATAATACAATCAAGGTTTGGATGTGACGATGCGTTTGGCTTTTCTTTCTTGTCTTTTTTTTATATTTTTTTTTTATTTTCTTTTCCGAGATGGGGGTTGTGTTCGTGTGTGTGTGCGTGTGGGGTGGGGGTGGGTTTGGGTGGGGAGGGGATGGGGGATCGTCATTGAAACACAAATATTTCTTGCACAAACAATCAGTTCTTTCTTTCTTTTTTTTTTTTGTTTCGATCGAAAGAAAAAGAAATGATTCTTTTTTTTTTCTTCTTTAAATTCTTTTTTTTTAATCTTTTTTAAAAATTTTCTTTCATGTTCAGGGAAGCCTCCAACACCAACCTACCTTCGAGACGTGACTGCGCATTGTTCTTCACATGAGATCATCTTCTGTAGTTTACTCTTAGTACGCCTTACTATAAGCAAAAAGTTGTTTTTCGTTTTTGTCACGTTTCTGTGCTTAATGCTGCGCTACCGCTGCTGCTACTAACCGCTACTCTGCCACAGTTGTCTCGATATTATATTTATGAAAAAAAAAAAATCAAATAAAAATTCACTCTGTACAAGGACGACCTCGATCCATAATCTACACATGTCCATATATTTATACAACAATATTGTATGAAAATTTAACAAAGAAAACGTCTCCGAGTCATCCTGTACACGTAGGACTTATAATACAAAACTAATTATAACTCAGGAAATATCAAGATACGTATGCAGTACACCCGTATTATATCGTCGAATTGCATAAAAGCTTGAAATCGTCTTCAATTATAAGTGAAGAAAACAGTTTTTCTTTTTCTTTTTTTTTTAAATGTTTTCCTTATCAAAACTCGAAGATCGTATTAATTTATTAACTATTATAAACCAAAAGCATATATATATATGAGAGAAAAATTGGACTTACCCGATGAATGGTTATGACTTTGTAGCCCAAGACCTTGTTGGAGTAAATACTGTCTTTGGGTTATCTGCAATTGTTGTATAAGCTGTTGTTGCTGCAATGCCAATTGTTGGAGGGGTGCGGAGGCCTTTTTTTTGTCAGCTGTTTGAAGGAGGTGGGTTTGTTGTATCAAGTTTAATTGGAGTTGTTCTTGAAGCTGTTGCATAGCTTGCTCTAACTGCTTGCGACCCAATTCTGCAAGCTGTTGTTGATGCTTAAACATAATTGGAAGTAAAAAAAAAAACAGATGATAAAAACGATGAAACAACCCTTTCTCGTTCCTACATTCATTCGTCTATTTTTTAATTTATTTTTCTTTTTATTTTCACTCGTATACACCGATTCGTTAATTTTTCGACAACTTTCATCCAGCGAGAGAAAGAAACGAAAAGAAAAAAAAAAAAAGAAACAGAAAGAGAAACGGGGGAGGAGGGAACGAGGAAAAGTAAGAAAGGGGTGGCGGAATTAGAGAAACGAAACGGGGCGAAGCTTTTCGCTCCTGCTTGCTACCCGCGTCGCTTGACAAATAATTAAAAATCAGATCAATAGTGTTACACTCGCCCCTCGACTCGTCGGGTTCCAAGGAGGGTTTGGATTTAAGGACAATGCAACGCGGTATGGGGATGAAGATGATAAAAGAATAATGTATGCGTCTAGTACTCGCGCGGTCATCTGCGGCATTTTTTTTTTCATTCGAAAATGTAAAAAAACGCGCTAACGCCCGCATTTAGACAGCCAACTACACAGAGGCGAGCGTTGGGTTGTCTGGTTTCAGGCGCACACGACTGCTAAGGGAGTCCTACAACGCTTTTCCGGTTCAAGAATGACAAAAATCATTCACGGATTGCGTTAACCAATTCTTCAACTCTTCAACTTTGCGGTAATCTAGTGATTCTTGATCTGAAAAAGTTTTGCGCCTAAAACCAGACAGCCCGGAGTTCGCCTTTGTGTAGTTGGCTGCCTAAACGCAGGCGCCAAAGGCGACTTTTTAAATTGCTTGTATCTCAGGAACGCCGCAACGTAGGTGAATGCTTCGAATGGCAAAGTAACAAGCTAGACCACCCCTTATCGTCCCCGAAAATTGAAGTACTTAGCTCGTGGCCATCCTGTGTAATAGTTCGTGTTTACGATTTTGGTAATATGACGAATGCCGGTTTCGGCGGGGAAGAGAAGAGAATAAAAAATTAAGAATGTATTAAGAAAAAGTAAAGTTTTCCGTTAAATATCCTCCTCCTCGGCGTTATAGCCTCGCGAACCTAAGAAAAGGAGGAAAAAGAAAGTAAAATAAAAAGAAGAAAATAAAAAGTAAGGGTGAGGAGTTCTGGTCTCCAGGCAATTAACTATTGCCATCAGCCACTCTCTCCCTCTCCCTCTCCCTCTCCCTCTCTTTTTCTCTCTCTTTTGCTCTCTTTCCATCTCTATCTCTGTCCTCTGATGTTTGTCTTTGGTGTTCACCGTCACGAATGCCTGCAGCCCACGTCGGGTAGCGTCGCGACGGTGCTTTCTTCGACGCGATGATATACCCAGACCCACACCCCCAAACCAACACCCTCCCCCAAACCGTCTCCTCGCCAACTTATAACAGCAATTTTTTATTTATCAGTGTATTTTTCCACCCCCTCTGTAAGATAAATGCCTGTTTTGCAAAGCTACCACGGTAAAACAGATTCCTACACCCGACTCACCCCCGGTCTCACATTATCATTACTACCCTCTCTCTTTCTTCGTTCTATTCTGTTAATTCATTGTCCTCGTCGAGTACATGGCTTGTTTTTTGATATTTTATTTTTGTTTGTTCCCTTTTCTCTTCGCGCTCTTCTCCTTTCTTAAAATTTCTCTTTTTTTTTTTCTTCTTTTTTCAAGGATCATATTTTAAGGGATGAAAAAAAGCAACGATTCACCGAGAGTTCGGGCACAACGTCGATCAACTATATTACGTTTGAACGTATCGTCTATAGATCGTTTAAAATTTATTCTTATTTATATAATAACCTCTTCGATCGGTATAAACCCTCTCTAAATATCTAAGGGCAGGGGGTGGTGCAAAGCCTTGTACAAATATTGAAAGCTTCTAGAAAATATAACAGATCTCGCGGTATTGCGTAATGCGTTGGTGCCAACTTTGATGAGGTTCGGGGTTCAGGGGGTTAAAGCTTTCGGTCTTTCGTCTTCCTCCCTATATACCTACTATGTACCGGTTTATATTATATACCCGAAAATCGTATGTATTATAGATAGATGTAGGTATATGTATAAGGTACGTTTGCTTGGGATGCAGATCACCCTTTTTCCCTCTCCGGATGTTTTCGGTACCCTATACACTCACCTCTTTCCCTTTCTCACCCTCTCACCCTCTCTCTCTCTCTCTCTCTCTCTTTGTGATATTATTTTTATTCAAACTTTGATGTTTTTACACGAACAAACCTAACCGAACTGAACACGAGGCGGCGTCGGACCTTTCTTCTCCTTCCTTTACTTTCCCTTCCCTTTACTATACACGAGGTCAGGGTGTTTGGTGTTTGGTAGGTACCTACGCGGAGGTGGAAGGGAGAAAAGCCCCGAAGGTGGGGTGTTCACGAATGGGAAAAGCATTTCGTTCCTCTACGTTGATACGCGAATATCGTTATGATAACAATACAGAAGGGACTGCCTGTTTGCTCAGGCCCAGAATCAACCCACCCTCTACCTCTCTCACTTTCACTCTCACTCTCACTCTCACTCAAACTCAAACCCCATCCCACCCCTTTCTACCCATCCCCTTCAAGTTCTTCAACGAAATAGTGTTGATGCGCCTATCCTGGCTGCCGGACTTTGCCCTTTTCTTTTCTCTTCTCTTTTTCCACCCCCCCAATACCCCAAAAATAAAATAAACAGCAATTTCAAGCTCCACGATACACGCACTGCAAACGATATCAAAAAGTCCAGCAAAGTGAACGTAACGCTTCTATGAATCTTCCGAAATGGATGTGAAAATTTCCTCTTCCATTCTTAAAACAACAACAGCCAGGAGCCTTCTTCTTCTTCTTCTTCTTCTTCGTCTTATTCTTTTCAAAGTAATACTATGATAATTAATTTTCTCATCAAGTTAGCTCTACCTAATGTTGAAATTCTTTTTCGCCTCCGATCAGAACCACTTAATACTATATATACCGTTATTATGATTAGGTTTTTTATAATTAGAATTACTCCGATCAAGAAGGTGGGGTGGTTTGTTGGCGTAGGGAAGGGTGAGTGTTTGGTGATGGCTGAGTACTCGAGGCTCGCCTCTAGGCCTGGTGTACCAGCTACATGTACCCACCCACCATACCATCTGGCATTGAATTTGCAGAGAGAATGAGACAGTCGAAAAAGTTTGGATACGGCCTTCGAGCTAAACAACATCATCCGAACGACGTGAAAGAGGAAAGAGAAAAGAGAAAATAGAAGAGTGGAGAAGAGAAGTGAGGATGTTTGCACCAGAAATTTATTCCACGGTAGGCGATGAAGGGGTTGTATAGCTTCTTGTGAAAATATCATGATAGGTATAGAGATCGGAGATAATATTTGCCGAGGAAAGATCCCGGCATCCCCGACGAGAAAAGAATGAAGAGAGAGCGAGGAAGGAGATTGAAAATTCAATTTAGGGGTTGACCAAAGTGTTATTCGTAAAAAGAAAACAACAGCCGAGTAAAGAATGAGCAGACTTACGTTTTTCAACGAAGAGAAGTACCCGAATCTCTCCTGATTAGCAACGTGCTCAGGCGCGGAGTCCTGAAACAGGAATAAAATCCGTGAGGATCGAGAAGATCGAGGAAACGTAGTAGTACATACCAGCGGTAAATGAAACCATATGTGATGAAAAGAACAATTTCCCACCAACCTGATGATGCTGCTGTTGTTGCTGCTGGAGATACAGCGTGTGTTGTTGCATAAAAGATTGCAGTTGACTTGGACTAAGAATATGCTGTTGAAGGAGTTGTTGCATCTGATGAAGCCCACTGGCAGGGCTGAGCATCATCTGCGATGTGGTTTGTGATATCTGTTGCGGCGGCCCTCCAGGTGATTGTCCCTGACCAGCAGGGTTTGGAGGACTGCCTTGTTGAGGAGCCTGAGGACTTCCTTGTTGTCTTGGACTTGGTTGTGATCCAGGAGCACCCGAACTGGGTTGATGGGACTGCTGTGAAACGATGGGCTGCTTTTGCTGGGTCATCGGTGCGACGGTCAGTGGATTCTGCCCTGAAGGACTGAGTTTTCCATTGCCCTGAAACTCGATGTTGACCTCACGTTGTTCGCTCTCAATTTCCTCGCGAATTCTTTCGCGCTCTCTGACGGCCTGCTGTTGTTGTTTCAATGCACTGTACAGCGAGGCGGCCTGAAAATCAAATGATCGTTCTTTAACCACGTGGCTGAGAATAAGAGAGGCTCAATTCTCGCATATTTTCAACAATATTGATCTTATCTAATGGCACTCTCTCGGGGTGTGCTTCCCTCCGTTCTGCTACTGTTTGACTGACTAACGCGGACTTTTCCCTCTATCTAACTCCGACTCGGCGTGTGGTGGCTTCGGCTGTTTACACGGTGGGATTTGTTTTATCAAGTTCTATTATCAAGTAGAATCGTAGAGTGGGTATATATTCAAGGAAAACTCCATGACTAGATGGTGATGAGGTGGTCGGTGGTGGTGGAGTGTCACACGTCGGTGAATTTTACGGAATACAGTTTTCGTCTGGTTGTCTGTCGCCGCGTCTACCAGCGATTCCACCTTCCACCACCTCCATGGGTCCTATGCTAATCCTATTTGTGTACGATTACGTATGTTTATAACATGCAAAGAAATTCTTGGCGCAACGTTATCAATGTTTAGTCAGGAGCGTGGGCTTGCAGAGTAGAGAGGTACGAAGGTAGAAAGGTAGGTAGGTAGGTAGGTAGGTAGGTAGGTAGGTACGACGGTGGTGGTTTTCCCCGGTTGTCGAGTCAAGTCAAATGAATATAAAAAAGAGGAAAATAAAAGGGGGAAAAGTGAGCCTGGCCAAATGTTTAAAAGAAAAACAAAACCGCTCGAGTTCTTCATGGGAAAACCTCTTCCTTCCATTCTTACCCCCATTATTCTTCGAGCGAAATATACAACCGGTGAATAAATACTTTTCTAAAATCATCCCCTGCCCGAGTAACGCGTACATCGCTCGGAGGTTAAATTTTAATCCTCTAATTAATACCACAGCAGACGAGGCGAGGTATTCTTCAGAGAATTTCGAGTCTTCTGTGTGTCGAAGAAAAGAGTCTAGGGCCATCGAGTAGGCAAGGAAGGATCAGAGGTAAGACTCTTTTAGGAAAAGGTTAAGCAAAGCTTGCATCGGTGGGTTTCGTGTTGGCAGTTCAGATTTCTCAGACTCTTCTTTGCCAGCTTGGCAGGAGGCAAGGGATGAAAAGTGCGCCCCGTCGTCTTATTTGAATCCCTAGCTCCTCTTCGCGGTGTCGCGAGGACGACGACTGCTCCTGAGAGAACCGAGACCCACCAAAGACGCTCATATCTTTTATATATTAGAATTCTTACCTCCCTCCTGGTGTTTACTGTTTGGCTTTTATTCTACCCCTTAAATCTTCCCGGAGTATTTTATATATTGCTTTTATCTTTCGGGATCATTCTCCTTTCCTTTTTCCCTTCTTTTTTCTTTTTTTTTTTTTTCACAGCAAATATCATCCTCTTTCTCTTTCTCTCTCTCTTCCTTTTTTTTGCTTTTTTGGTTTTACCTCGACCGGTCGGACAGACA
This sequence comes from Tenthredo amoena, assembly GCA_963966615.1. Lineage (NCBI taxonomy): Eukaryota > Metazoa > Arthropoda > Insecta > Hymenoptera > Tenthredinidae > Tenthredo > Tenthredo amoena. The sequence continues at coordinate 2,559,919 of OZ016495.1, read as the reverse complement.
AGGGTGCAAAAATTTTTCCGACTCAAAAACACATCTTTTTCTACTCTCCGGCGAATAACAACGATGTTTACTGAAATAACAGCCCAAGCTTCACCTCGTCGAGGTTTCTGCACCCTTACTACTCCAAATAATAAAACTTATACCTTTGAACAATTGCCAATGATAAAACCAAGATGGAGGATCATCGTTATTACATTACAATCTTTTCAACGTTCTTCGCTATCAGCACAATGTGGAATATTAACCTTTCTTTGATCTCTATTTATCAAACTTAACATTTAATCTCAAGTCCGATTGCGACCTTCCCTTAATCGTGGTACAAAACATTTTCATGACATTTTATTCACCCTCAACTCTTTCACGATTATATATAGTGCACTGTTTACCCACCCATGATGCCTAGTATATTTTAAATGCGGGGTTGAAACCATCTCTAGTCGCCACGATTACTCGAAAACCGTTACGTCCATCGAGTTCAAATTTGAGGAAAAGTTTGAGGAGTTTGTTATCTACGGATTGACCTACGGTCATCACATCGTTATAGACTTAATTGACAAATTAGTCAACTGGCAAATTGAAAGAAGGTGTCGAACGGAAGTAAAGTCGATAAAAATTGTATTCTGAGAATGTTTTCTTGCCACAAAATTCAGCGTAGGTTAATCCGAAGCCAAGATTAGCGAAAAACTACCCTCCAAATTTCGAGGCAATAGATTCTATGGTTTTTCAAATATCGTGTCCTCCGTCGGAGACTACAAACTTTTGAGAGATGACGGATGATTTTTGGACATTTGGAGTACACACGAATGATTCTAGCGATAAATTTTGTAAAAATTTGTGTTGGGGCTGCGATGTGTCTCATTCGGTATTCTTCCGACTGCATTGCAATCAGACGCGACTCGACGCGGCTTGTTGACGTTTGTCATAATATTTTAATATTAAATTGGAGAGTTTCTTGGTCGGGTGGAGGAACTGGCACGCGGGGGTGCGACTGGAGATAATCAGGCGACGGTATTTTCCCGATATGTCGCTGGGAATACCTACCCTGGTTGTTTCTATGGGTTTTGAGGGACGGAGAGACAGGCGTGAATCCTCGAGAACGTTGGATGCTGTACCCCTGCCCCTGCAGCGCCCCAACTTGAATACGGAATACGGAATACGGAATACAAATTACACCCCAAGAAGACCGAAGAACGGATAGAACGCGAGGCTGCAGGCAGCGAATAATTCAGAATTAAGGAGATATCCGCATCGCGGTGAGACGGAAGCAAATATGCACGCGAGATATACGTTTCGAAATCGAGATGGGGCAGAGACACCCCCTTTCATAAACATCGAGTATATTTCATTTAATTTATTCAAAAAACTTCAAATTCTCATTTATTAGACACAGAAGACCGAAGTTTTTCAATCAGAATGAAAAAGGAATGATTTGTCCAAATTTTGGATCCGTGAAAGCTTTATTCCCGATTATATGGATAATTTTAAGACGTTTTTTCGATCTTGTTTTATTGTCTCTGAATAGTCTATATACGAAAGTATGATTTTCAAAAAGGTAAGTTTTCTTTTTTGAATTACGGTTTCATCAGAAGTTGCGTATCCGTTTTTATATCAATATCTCTATCATAATTTCCCACTTTTACCCCTGTCTACGCGTCGATGCTACGATATGATCTCCTTCCAAAAATTTCGGAGGGGATGACGTGCGTCAGACTGAACCTTATAAATTTATCACCTCGTCGGGTAGATTGGCGATGCCGATCAATGCGCCTATACTATGATTCGAGTGCTATAAAAAAAAAGACACAAAAAAATAGAAATAAAATGAAAATTCAATAGACAGGGGGAAGCTGCCTACATTCAAAATTAAAAGAAAATTATCGAAAATATGGAACCCGCCGCGACGGATGACATTTATATCCTCCAGTCTGAAGCTGGAAATGCCAATTCGCAGGTTTTCGGTTTTAAAAAATTGTCAAATAAAATAAACAAAAAAATATGAATAAATTAAATCATCTTCAAAATCGATGGATTCTTTTTTTCAACGCGGATCAATTTTCCGTCTTCTTCTTCTTATTCTTTTTATTCTTCTTCTTCGGTTCAGTCGCTGAAGCAAAGACCGTAATTGAAGAATGAAGGGAAAAGAATAAAATCGAAAAAGAAAGAAAATTGTAAAACGAAAAGAAAAATTTTCTACCTCTATTTTCCGATCATTCTATACCTGCATGATCGCCCTATCTGGCTTTGAGATTGACAATGCAGCGCTACCCTATTCTATCGGCTATCAATTAGCATGTTTGAACTGAGATTCGAATTTCCCGGGTTATCCGGACTGTCCGCAACGTTTCCCTCGTCGTTCGTTGACTGCAGCTTTGGTAGGATGAGGCGTATAGCTGCAGGTAGTATATATCTATATGGAAAAGCAGTGAACAGGTTTCATTGAATGATTGAGCAGGATTCCCAAGCTAGAATCTCTTGTTCGTCCCGGGGAATCCCCGCATCATTTTTACAACGTAACGGATCTGCAGCCACCCGGACAGCTCTGCGCGTCTGCATATCACTTTTCTATTTTTTTTTCTTTTTTTTTTTCGTCGTTTTATCTCATTTCTCTCTCTCTTTCTCTCTCTCTCGCCTTTTTCCGGACGCGTCTATTCCACCTATCCGTTCTATACCATTGTACGTATACGTATATGTCAAAGCTCTTTTAACGAGAGAGAAAAAGAAAGAGATATGAGAGAGGAGAGACCGGAGAGACACCCTCGCAGTTTACACAGTGGTTTTTGTTAATCCGATTCCATCGGATACGCTAATTTTTCAGGTCTGATGTTGTTTGGACAGATTTTCACTTTCCTTTTCCCTTAATTTTCCCCGCTCTCCTCCTACCTCTCCGACGAATGGATTTAATCAAATTCTAATTAACACTCTAGGAAGAATATGTTCTTCGGTTTAACGTTTTTCGCAAAAATTTTCGCGAGATCAATCTCGGTTGGAAAAAAATTTTGAAACTCAACTCTTAGATCGAAAGTAAGGGACGATGTGAAAATCTCGACTCTTGAAATCGAGCCCTGTTCTATTCTGACGAATTCTATCGATTTTAGAAGAAGCCCGAATGGAATTGACTCGAGGAATTAGATACCTACTCGCGAAAAACTGTCGGCTATGAAAATTCGCGACGGAATATAAGGACGGGAATTAGTTGTACGAGGGTGCGAGAGATGCTAGTATAGGTACGGAATCCGGGTGGGTGGTGCATCGAAGGGAATAATTCCAGCATTCTGCGGGTTTGCTTACAAAACGGCTGAGCGACTCTACAAACATGAACGGGCGTTGCTAACGTGCATGCAAATATGCAGCAACGGCCTTGCGCGATCATTTCACGACTGAAAATTATTCACCCAGTAGCTGTATTCATTCATCCCCATCCCCATCCCCCACCCCCCCCCCCCCCCCCCCCGCAGTGCCGGGAAAAGGAAAAATTCAAAAATCGAGAAGAAAGAACGGAGAGGGAGGAAAGAAATTTGAAAAAAAAAAAAAAACCCAAGATTAAAAACGTTTAATTTTATGCAATTATTGCTGATACGTAATTGGCTGAGGTATTTTCAGGAGGGAAGCAAAAATTTAGGAGACATTTCTGTTTCTTTATAGTTATGTTGTGTTATGTACTACTAGTTATCCTACGATGAATGTATTTTTGGAATTTGGTGAGAACAGAATTGAGGCTTTTACTCGATTTTTCGCGAGTCTGTATTTGTGGTTTTATTTTAACAGGTGGAGAAACGTCTCACCTTGACATTCGGCACATTTATATAAATCGTTTCTTAGGTGGGTACTGCGGCACGATATGTAACTGATCATCGTAACTTTATTTTTGTTAAATATGGGGTCAAATAACTTTCAATCAAAATCCGCTGCAGGGGTTGGTTGGAAGAATTAAACGAAAGAAGAAAGAAGAAAAAAAGGAAAGAATAAAAAACCAGCTGTGATACTCGAAACAGAAGTTAATTTGCGAATTTTTTTTTTCTTCAAAGAACGAGTGTAAATGTGCAACGCTTCATTTTTTTGGAGAAGGGAACCTTTTCCCCTTCAGATATACGCGTAAGGGTGCGCTCGTTCGCTCATATCTCTCAAAATAATTGAAGAAACAAAATAAAAAATGCATCATGCAATTATACGGGGTGATTCAGAATCAGCGAGCCATATTTTGAGGGTAGATTCCTCGCGAAATTCTAAGACTAAATTTCCTTTAGCAAAAATTCGTGGGATGGATGGTTTCCGAGATACGGAAGATCTTAGTTGACCAATCGCGGAACTTACAGGTGACTCAGACTGCGCCCGCCATGAGTATAGACTGCGCGGTGGCAAGTCTATGCGACCTATACGCTCCGCGATTGGTTAACTAATATCTTCTCTAACTCGGAAACTATCGGTCCCATTAATTTTTGGCAAAGGAAATTTAGTCTTAGATTTTAACGGGGAATCTACCCTCGAGATATGGGACGCTCAATCTGAATCACCCTGTATAGATACGGTTGAAAGTATATATACAGGTATACGCATGTAATTTCGTTCAGACAGCCGGTTTTACCTCTGGGCAAAAACTAAACTAAACTGATTGTGAGCTTGCGAAGCTGAGCTTTAGCTTGAGGTTGCTTGGAGGTAGCCCAGGCTACAAGCAACCAGCTGTATACAAGAGTTGTTAATGAAAATCAAACAATGTAAAAATTACGTTCACTTCGCGGTGAGCCGAGCCGAGGAAACCAAGGTATAGGTATTAGGCACCTACCTTCCTACCTACCTACCCTGTGTACCCACACACATTTTCAAAAAAAAGTGAAAAGTGTTGGTTCCGAGCTTTTTCCCCTTTAGTCAGCCTTTTCTTTAGTCGGCTGTATCAGCTTACCACACCGCGGGACTTGAGCGGGAGAAAAGAGAAAAGGATGAACTCGCACCCCTTTTTTTTTCATTTTATTTGTGTTTTTTTTTTTTCATTTTCACTTCCTTTTTACCCTCAATTTGTTTTATCGATATTTCATAGCACGTTTTTACAAAACGAGATTTATTCACAACTCTGGCGATGTAATTTTTTATTTATTTATTATTTTTTACACGAGAAAATTTCTCTTTCCAGCTTCCATCGTTTTTTTTTTTCTTCCGTTTTTTCTCCACGCAATTTTCTACGATAAATTATTCCGCCCTGGACCACTGCACATAAGGAATCTTGTAGTATATAAACTCGACTTTTGTCCCGTTTAATAATTCAGTATCAATTAGTGGGAGGGTGAATTATGAAGAAGCCTTTCTTTGCTCTCTTTCTCGCTCACTCGTCTAATTCGCAACGTGCGGATCTCGCGGTTGCAGATTCGGATATTTAAAAGCTTCCTCCCTTCATTTCCAACGAGAAGAAAAAGAAAAAAAAATGATTTTTCTTTTTTTTTTCGTGAACTTTTTGAGAAAGAACAATTTCGCATCATGACTGTGTGTACGGAACCACCCCGCGAGGCGAATGCGGCAATCTTGAGGCCGGTTGATAATAATTAATACGTAATATAATTAGCTTGACGAACGGAGGGCATAAAAAGGAAGAAAGTGAGAAAGCAAGGGAGGAGGGATAGAGCCGAGAGTCGGATGAATCATAAATAAGAATAATAAATAGTAAATATAGTAGAGAGGGAGGAGAGCGAGCGAGGCGAAGACTAAGGGTAGAAATCCGGTTGATCCCCATCCCTATTCCCATCCCCATCTCCATTCCCATCTCGTTGGACCCTAACAGTCAGTCCGAGAAGCTTAGAGCGAAGAAACGAAATTGGGGGTTGGAAAAGTGCGGTTAAAAATTACCTGATATTACTTAAAGCCCAACCCCTTACTTCTCACACTGTGATTTTGGCTGTTGCACAGCTTGAGTTCTTGATGATACAATTAAAACACGGGAACATCCCTTCTCGAATCTTCTCGACTAACAAAATTATCAAATATTTTTCATCCCTCTGGGGGTAGGCACGTCTCACAACTGAAGACTAAACTGACTCCGATTTGCTTCGGCCTAATTATCAGAATAAGAGATAAAATTATGAAAAAAGAAAGATTCGAAGAAAGGGGTAGTTTTTTGGGGTAGTTTTTTTTTTCTGTTCACAATCTTTTCAACGAGGATCACCTGGTATTTTTGCTTTCATTTCATAGTAAATTATTGAGAATCGGTGTGCGCGAAGGGTGAAGATATCAATGAATGCTACCCCCTTTACGATATTTCAGAGGAAAATTACGGATCAGAGTTCCAGTTCGTCGTCACTCTCTTTTCACCATACCTTATACACCTCTATAGATTCGGGATGATTATAGTAGAACTAAAGTTAAAACGATTACCATGGTTTAATATTCATTTCGTTCGTTCAACGTCTTGAATATTAACATTGACATTAGAGAAAGAGTGAAAGAGAGACAGAGACAGAGAGAAAGAGAGAGACGGGCGGATAGAGGGATGAAAAGTTCTAGAGATGGAGAATACAGACCTAATTCCGTGAAGGGTAGTTTAAAAAATGAAAGGAAAAAAGGGACTTCGTTTTCTCTGTTTTTCGAAAATAAATGAAACTAAAATCAAGTCAAAAATTTCATTCTATATTTTATATTGGATTCGTTTCTTTTTTTTTTTTACCTGCGTTCGGATTTTGTCAGAATTTTTGCCGTCGAACGGTTTTCAAATTATTATTATTATTGTTGTTGAGGAAAAAAAATCGATTCCGTCTTCATCGGATTTTCACTCGTAATTTACTCTCCTTGTTTTACCCTCGGCAAACGATTTCAAAGCCCCCGCGATCCAACCCCCGCCCCTCAACAGTTGTCGTAGTCGTCTCCTTTCAATCAGAGATTCTTTTAAATCAAGCCATAATAAATTTCTTATATTTTTTACAACACAACCCGTTTGTATCCTCGTTTCATTTTATTTTATATTTATCTTTTTTGTTCTTTTTCGTTTTCTTTTTTTTTTTCTCAAATTCATCAGATTCTCATCGTGGATTTCTCTTGAAATTTTTAGAGAAAAAAGAAACGGAAATAAAATTGAAATGAATTCCAATCTTAAAAAAAAAATAAGAAAATTCTTAAAAAATAATGTAATTGATTAAAAAATTGGTACAAGGGCTCTATTTCTATAAATCTATATATGTAACGCAGGTTTTGGGATAAATAAATCAATACAAATATTGCATATGCATATCGAAGATATAAATATATAAGTAATGATATATATATATTATTATTATTCTGAAGAAAGTTGCGACTGCAGGGATGATCTCAAATGTTTCATATGCAAGGGGGAGGTTGGGTTGTTTTCCTCATATATATACATATATATATATATTTTTGGCAATATAACTACTATTACCATATTTTTCACATATAATGCGCCCACGTGTATTTACTACTTGAATTATACCCAATATTTACATATATATATATATATATATATATATATATATATATATATATATAAATATATACAGTATTACAAGATTTATTTCAAACTTTTTCGACTTTCTTACGCGTTTCTAAATTTTGTTAAAGAAAAAAATATATATATATATATAGATATATACAACCAAAAAGAATCGTGAATAAATTTTTTTTTCTATTTTCTCATCTTTTTTTTTTCCTAGACACTTAAAGTGAAGAAAAATCATTTTCGCCGCACCCCTATATACAATATAAAACGTCTCAATTAACACTCGTGTGTACCTTTGCCCAGACCCCCTGTTATAGGTACTTACTTGTTATAGCTATACGTATATAGTCCGAGCTAGGTTGATACATATATACGAACCGAACTTAATTACCTCGTCGCACCTGGATGTAAGTAAACTTATATGTATAATACATATATATACGTATATTACGCGTGTAAATATATACCTGAATATAGGTATAACGAATTTCGTTGAAAGATTTTTGACTCTGTCTGACCACGGCCACGCCTGTAATGATTTCTTACGTCGTATAAGATTTGAAAAAAAAAAAAAAAAAGAAAAAACCAAAGACAGAGACGAAATTTTGTAAATTGGATAAAATTTCGTGTCTGAGATCGTACCTGACAAAAAAATCCTCGACGATTTCCGAATCTGCCGTGTGGGTGTGTGTAATATATCAGTCAATTCGGGTTTTGAATATATACAAAGAGAATAAGAATAAGAAAAGAAAAAGAGAAATGAAAGATAAAAAAGTACGCTAGAAGATGGGAAAGAATACTTTAATGTCCCAGTGGATGTTCTGATCGGAAAGGTGGAGATCCCTCTATTGTTTATGGATATGTGTATAAGAATCCTGGTGAAAATCGAAAAGCTTAAAGTATGTTTTGCATATCGTCGTGTTGAAAAATGAGGAACGATCGCGTACATGATATACGTATAAAAGAAAGGAAACGGAATAAGAAATATATAAGGAAACGAAGAAATATACCTACGTGTTATAATTATACATACATATATGTGTGTATAAATAAACGATAGTTTTCGTATATTTCCACGGTAAACTTTCAGATCTTGATAAGCAATATATTCTATCAAGCTCGAGGCGAGATAAGAGCTGTAACAGTATATCACAAGGTATATTTTAAAACGCGTTAAATTGCTATATAAATTAATATCCATATATAGATAGATATATAGTAGCTTACGCGAGGCATTTTTTGACCAACAATAAAATATTATTATCATCAGAATATAACGATTGGGAAAATCCTACTCCTCACACGCGGTTACGAAATATATGTTTACAACGATGCGGACAGGCGTTGTATATTCCTAAGGGAAAAGATTAAAGTTGCGGTTAATTGGTTAATATATACAATATATATATATATATATATATATATATATATATATATATATATGTGTATATGTATGTATATCTATATATAAATTCACCGCTGGTTAGCGGTAGGTAGAGGTACGTACGCGTATAAGTATTTAAGCCGTAAGCTAGTCCCTGAGACTTGTTTGTTTCTTCATATTTGGTTTAAGGCTATTGTCTTTTTGCGTTTTGGTCGGTACAATGATTTTTATATTTGTATACGTTACGTGTACACGCGTTTATGGATGTATATACACATAGAGAGTACGTTTATAAAGAGAACAATTACGTATACAGGTATTTTGTTTACCGTCATTCCGTTATTATCAGACTAAAAGAGACACAAACAAAAGTTTTTTATAACAACTTTACAAACGTATGTACGATAAAAACGTGTTTCATTCTGACCCGTATGAAGTTGGCCCCCTCTCCTCAATAATATTCTGTCTTTTTCTTTCTCTAGCTGTTATAAACATGTAGGATCAGTTTCGCGATTTTTCTAATTTCAAAAGTTCACGAACAAAAGCGTCTTCATTTGTTTGAAATAAATAAATCCTCTTCGTACCGTCGCATGTTTTCTCAAGACAGCAAAATCTTTTCCAAAAAGTCGATTCTCTTCTACATTTGTGCGAAGATATTTTGGTAGAGCGTGGATATGTCTTTGTGGGTATAAATTCGGTGGTATGCAGCCCTAACGTAATTGAATATTGATATATTGTTATAGATACAACGAATCGGTTACCCATTGTCGAGAAAAAGAGAAAGAGAGATGAATAAAAAAAAAAATCGTGGACTATGGGTATTTGTGCGATATCGTATAGTTGCGAGCGAACACACAATATTGTTCCATCCCTTATTTATTGCGTCTGGTTCATTGATACAAGCCATTCGGATAACGAGAAAATGCGCTGGGAACGCGTTATGTCGCTTCTATAAGATCCGAAGACGCTTTGAATCATTGCTAAATTATTCCCTGTCTTACCGTAGGTATTCGATTGCTAAGGAACGTTTTCATACCCCTTTAAAATGGTTTCAAAACATTTTTGAAGCTTAGTACTAAACCGCGATTATATCTTGGCGACAAATTATCGTTAGATTGATTTTCGCGATTATCTATGCAACGAATAGAGTGACAAAAAAATTGTTGATACAAAAATTGTAGAACTTTCAAAACCGCATCTTTTATGTGTCATAATATTTTTTCATAAGATCAAAGGGTTTGAAGAAAAACGAATATTTGTGTGAAAATTGTGCTCGAGAATAAGATCCACGATTACCAATGCTGCCTGTGACGTCACGAGAAATTTCCCTGAATCAAATTTGTAGAACTCAATTAACCGCTTCTATAATGCCTTATACAATTTTTGATAGAATCAACGAGTTCGAAGAAAATTCGAAATTTCTGTCCAAATTGTGAAACGACGGTATATTGTTTGTTCGTGTATCTCCTCGGCGGGTGACTTGACAGAAAATTTTTGGTAACCAAAATTGCGACACTCGATAAGCCGCGTCTTTTACTTCCTATACATTTTTCTGTCGGGTCGATCGTTCGGAAGAAAAACTCTAAATTGTCATCAAACGAGGGTAAACAACGATATAGTGTAATTAACGTGTGTTTTACTCACTTCTCGTCCGTGCGATGATTTATACTTGTAGTTATAAAATTGTGGAAATAAACTGACCTGAAACAGACAAAAATCGAATAAATAACACCGGATGGAGGTACATTTCGTACATTATTGAAACAGGTATTAATTATTTTTCAGCGTAACGGTATAGAGTATAAAGATGCGACTGACTCCGGCATTCTACATACGTATATATCCATCTACGGGCATACTTTGTGCTTAATAATTATATCGCTACGTGCCAATAACAACTAAAATAATTTGTTTTTTAAATATATATCATGTATACCGAAGCGACAGCGATAAACGAGGCGGTTCACAAAAATCGAGAGAAACACTTGCAGCGAGAAGAGTTTATGTGTGTTCTCGAAAAACAACTCGCCAAGGTCTCCCAGCACCGCTTAAGCAAACACAAACTCCCGGGGTCGTCGCTTCGCATATCGCAACGCATTTTTGCGGACAGAAATATGGGAAAAAATAAATAAAATAAAAATTTAAAGAAATAATTTCACTAAATATAATTAATACCGTATACTATACATATAGTATATGGATATAGCTTTGCGCTAGATCAGAATTTCTTCGATAAAAACAACCGGACGAAAAGTTTTTGCGAACGATTGCGACTACAATAGTATATCTGCGATAAAGTTGATATTACATTCGAAATCCAGAGTTCCGCATTTTGTTTTAATTTATATACCTACACAGTTCGTATAAAGACTTTTGAATTAACGATTGACAAACACGAGATTAGCCTGAATATTGCCCTGCAGGGGCTGGCGAGGCTTGGGATTGGTTGTAAGTAAGTAAAGGTGGAGAGGAATTAACCGAATAACTTTTCAAGAATTGTATGAAAAGTTTTATTAACTGTGCAAAAGTAAGCCGTTCGTTTTTTGCTCTTTTCAAAGCCTTCGTAGATTCCGTCTTATACTCGGACTAGAGTTTATCCAGCTGTTCATTAAACGAAGGATTTATGATCGACGTACATTTATAATCTTCGAGTTAATTTTTTCTCACTTTTATTTATGTAGAAATTTAGTTTTGGAATATCGAGTAAATTTTTTTTTCCTCTTTAATTTTTATCCTTCTCCATCGATGCAGTCGGTCGATTGTCTTCGTTTATTATAGGTTCGATAAATGTAGGTATACGTTTAGGTTCAGGTAAAGTCAGTTAAAAGTAAGTGACGAAGATAGTCCCGTCCCTAAAGTAACTCGTCCCAAGGGTACGATGGCTGAAAAATATTTTGGTCGTTATCCAATTCACCCCATAGACACCCCCTCGACGTAAAACGTGATCTTTTCCAGGGTCGTTTAGCCAGGTTCAATCCGATTTGTCTTTGGTCGGTGGTAAGACGTCCCGACGTCCCGACGGCCGTCGGGCGTCCCCCGTTAAGGAAAAATTTCGTCCCAAGGGAATCGGCGAGAGAAGTAGGTACATAGATCTGACATTAGATGATGAAGAAGAAAAAAAAAAAAAAAAACGAAAGGGGTGAAGTAAGAAAAAATAAAAGTGAAAACAAAGAATTTTGAAATTTTATTAAACTAGGAGAATAAAAATGGGATGAAAGTAAGAAGTTTAGGTTAGAAAAAAAAAAAAGAGTAAAGAAAGGTAAGAGGAAAAAAAGGGAAAAGTTTTGCGGGATTTACGAGGTCAGTATCTGAAAATTGGCAGTTTATATGCAACCAGCGTAACGGTCAGTCGCGCGAAACGCGTATAACTGGATAGGTATATTTTTCAATATACCCCCCTACACCAATTGATGTAGATGTAAGGAAGACTCGAGGGGGTGTTATTTTTTTATATTTTTTATTAGATTTCCGGAAATATCTATTAGCCCTTGGACGTGCTTTGGATAAATGGCCTTAGGGAGTATAACTAACACGGTTTTATTCAATTCGCGATCCTTTCATCTCTATTTCCACGTGTCTGAGTCGAAGTTCCGAACGAAAATTTTCAGAAACGTTCAAGTTTCCAACGTTAAAAGCCCAAAGATTCGAAAATTTCGGTCCATATCTCAGGATGTGAAGACAAAACATAGCTCATTCTGAACGGAACCCATTTTATCTACTTCAATCGATAACTTCACGGTGTGACAAATGATTGACAGGATTTTGGAACTTTATTTTCCAAAAAGTAGATCTCGAGACGATTAATTTGACCGCTTATCGGTTTCGATACGATCGATACAGCCCGAGTTATTAAATCCTGAATGAATACATGCGTGAATTTCAAGTTTCGGAGGTTAGGTCCTCTTCGATCTCCAGCTTTCGGAACTTCTTTGCTTAAAAGTTTTTCAAACCAGCTATGTGGACTCCCGAGGAAATACGTTTTCTAAAAACTGAGAGTGGGTGATACTCAAGCTCGGAATTTCAACCGGAAAAGCATTTTCCTTCGAAACTAACCGAACCCAGAGGCTGTACAGCTCCAGAGAAAGAGTTGATCGCTGATTGTGCGTCGGTTATTATACAATAGTCATATTCAGCTAGGCTAGTAAGACTTCGGAACAAACAATAAAACAATGAAAAGAAAGCGAACAAAATGAAAAAAAAAAAAAAAAAAAGAAAAAAAGAAACAGGGAAAAGAAAGGATGTTTGTTTGGCGGAGCCGTTAATGTCACTCCGTGTATTGTTTATACAATATCTGACTAACCGCGGGCAATGTTTGTATGTATGTGTGTATGTGTAGTTTTCTGTCCTCGGAACGACCGGACCAGTCGAGGAAAAGAAACCGAAATAAAAAGAAAGAAAGAAAGAAAGAAGAAGAAAAAAAAAAGGTCATACCATAAGAGATGAAGAAGAAGAAGAAGACGAAGAAGACGAATGAAGAGGCGGTGTGTATGCGTTGGGTGTACGTATATAATGTGGGTACTGTACGTATGTACGGCGTATACACCATCCTTTGGAAAACACGCGCGAGCCGCGAACAAACTAAACAGTTGATTGTGTGTATTTAACTGGTTACCAAGATTCTTGTGAAGAATTCGGCTCGCTTTGAAACGTGACGACCCTCGACACCGTCAATACAACCACAAACATAGATTTTCCCTGTACCCACTCTCTCTCTCTTTCTTTCTTTCTGGCGGGCATTAAAAATAGATATGGATTCTGAAAAGCTAAGATACATATACGAATATTTATGTATATATGTATATATATGTGTATATGTACCTCGAACGCATTTGTTTACATACGATTATCAATTTATTTAACATTTTTATCACGTACATACATACCCAAACAAAAACTATTATACCTATACCCAAACGTTGACGAAACGAGTCTCACGTGTATATCTCTATTCTGCATATTGTGTGCTCACGGGGGTTGAGTCGGATTTTTTTTTCTCTAAAACCCTACGATATATTGACGATTAGAATTATAAACCAGTGTGCGTCTTGATCCGCAGATTATCGCCCTTAAAAAGTTATCCTTTGTAGTTTATACGATAACCTTTTGGTGTGTGGAAAATTAATTAGTTGTTAAAGTTTATAAAAAGAATGGCGACTCTTTCAACCCCCATTGAACCGGAATTGGGGCAGTGTAGAATTTATGGTCAGGGTGGAGGATGGTCGAGGGAAAACTAGTCGTGATAAAATAGTAAAGAGATATATTAGCGCCTCAGTGCATTACTAAAATGAAATGAATATCAGTTTTAGTTTAGGGGTGAAAAATCAAGCGATTTTATGGAGTTTATAGTCGCTACCATGTGTGGAGTTTAAAAAAGTGTTTTGGGGTGGCTGGATCCCAGACCCAGGGTAAGGGAGCTGCGGATTTTTCCGAACACTACGACGACGAATAGGAGGAGAAAATTCATGCCGCGGTTTCGTAATTAATTGAGACAGAATCGGCGGCTGGTCTGGGCTGGTCGTTCGGGGAATGGCGACTAATATGCGAAATAAATCTACAGTAATAGTAAGTAATTTGAACGATAAGTCGATAACAAATTGGGTTTGCCAACGACACTCGTGCGGAGGAGTGCGCCCAGTAATGGTTGAAAAGTGACCGTAGACCTCCCTGAACCATACGAACCATGAACGTATTCATATTTCACTGACTTGTAATATAGGAAAGTTTTGTTTAAGCCCTAAAGCTAGGGTGGTAAGGGTTCTGGAATGGGGTTCCCGTTCCCGTTCCCGTTCGCGTTACCCTCGACTGAGCCGGACCCTGTCGCCAGGAGCGAGAGAAGGAGCGTGAAATGTGTTCAGAAGTCAAAACTACTTCTTCTTCCCAGCTTCGATATCGGTGTGAAATAAGAATATATATATACGTCACCAAGGGATGATCTTGCCCCTAAGAACAAGTCCACTGATCTGAAAGTAACGGGAGGTTCATGCGGGGGTCCGACTTTCAACATTTTCTGCATTGTTTCAGTCTCCTTTTTCCTTCTTACTTGATTCTCGTTTTTACCGCGTGAATAACGAGCCGGGGAATTGTGGGGTCCTTGTTACTGGACAAGATAGTGCAAAAACGAGACTTATTGGCAAAGAACTTTCGGCGGTGGTCTGTTATGACGGATTAATGCTCACGGTGGGTCTGTCGAGGACGTACCATCAGTAACTCCCCCTTTATCCACCCCGAAACTGACCCCCGGCCATTTTCTCTCGGGCTTCTTCACACCCCTGGGACCATTTCCTCACTCCACGTAAGCGAATATCGCTGCATATCAAATTATGGGTGCCTCTCAATGGCCGATCGTCGCCGCCTGCTGCCGCTGTGATATATTTGGATATATTAAATTTTTTTCTCTCGACTTCACCTACCGGAGGTATCGCTCCTTGACAAATCGATATAAAACCCCCACTTCACAACCCACTCAAAGAGCCAGAGGCCGAATCACAATTTCGGTTTTGCTTCATTTATAGAAACAGGAATTAATCAGTTGAGATTAAAAACTGGTGTAACGCCGTCAGGAGTAGTTTTACAAAAAATTTCATCAGACACAAAACCTGCGTCTCGATTTTGTCCACAACTTTTGTCCGAGGTATTTTTCCGTTTGAGATAAGATGCGTGCGGTATGATTAATTTTGTTCCTGTTCGATCATGGAAACAAGAAATAATGACTCGGGATTGAAAGCTGATGTAATGGCTCTAGGAGTGGTTTGACAGAAAATTTCATAGAAGATAAAACCTGCGTCTGGGTTTTACCCGTAACTTTTGTTCGAGGTATTTCTTGATTCGAGGTAGGACGCGTGAGATATGGTCAAAAGTGTGAGTCCACACCGCAGAGCCAGTGTTCCGAACGTGGATTTTTGAGGGTGGAAAACAAGCGGAGCGAAGTTCGAACGAGATGGTTATTCAGTTTTATCGAAGTCCGAAGCGTCATGGATAGGAGTGGTTCCAGCGTCGGAATGGACGTAGAGAGAAGAGGAGGAGGAGGAGCAGGAGGAGGTTAGTGCAACGAAAGAGCGAAATGCTTCTAGCTAAACAAATATGTATTCACATACTTCCACCATTCATGTGTATTCCAAGTGTGGTCTGACCGCCCTTTTAAAAACTTTACCCTTCTGTCTACCCCGGGTTCCGTACACATTGGAAATGTTTCAACTGTAGCAGAGCCAGTCCAGTCCGTCTGCAGAGCGCAGAATGTATCGTCGAAATAAAAAGGAAAAGGAAAAAGGTAAAAAGTAAGAGGGAAAAGGGAAAAGGGAAAAGGGAAAATTGTCCATCAACAAACGACAGAGAGGAGTACATTTGCCGGACATTTGTATCCATTGAAGAGAGTTAAGTATTTCAGAGCGTGTACCATACGCGGTACCGTGTCTGTTTTGTTTACTGTTTTCAAAAGTGACGATGAGGAAATCGTAGGGTCCTCGCAACACCCGGAAACGTACGGAATAATAACTCGCAGGTCGAGTAAAATAATGGACAATAATTCATGAGCCGAGTTATATTTCATGTTGTCGTATGATGCGAGTTGCTTGTTATGTATCCTTGTGTCAATCCATTTCATTGGACTGTTAATAATGATGATATATGAAACGAAGGGTAGGGAACGGAACGGAACGGAATATGAGAACGGACGAAGAAGGATATGGATTCAATCCGTAATCCTTGTTAGCTACGAATGTGTGACATAAACTTTTCCAGGATTATAAACCTCCCAGCTACATGTCTCTGCATTTTAATCCTGGCTCTCTAAAGCCTGTTCTTTTTAGCTACAGATTAATTCAGAACCACGTATAACCTCACTCAGTAATAAATTACTATCCTATTTTGTTTATTTAACAAACGATAATATTTCATAGACATTCGTTCCTCTCTTCCTCTCAATAAAAAGACGTCCCAATTGATCCTAGCGATCAAGGAGCTGTTCCAAGTTCGACATTTTCAGATCCTGAGATTCTGGAATTGGAGAAAATTCATTCCGAGACAATTTCTCGCTCCTTTTGTCTTTCCTGGCTGAAATTTTCGCCGTCGAATTAACGAGGAGAAGATTTTCGCGCAAGATTCGGAGGCCTTTGATGAATTTTCACGGTTCTTTCAACCGTCCCAAACCGAAGCACGTGACGCAAAAGGTTTGTTTAGACCTTTCGCAGTGTATCGTGCGTACGGCGTCGCAGTGGAAGCCCGACTGTCGGCAGGTAGGGTGAAATTTCTCTCATTCAGCTAGTGTAGCGGAGGGAGCGAGCGACGCCGAGCGTCGGCGCTCAACGATACAGCAGAGCTTTATACTGACGACGCTTCAAATATACCCTCGCAGTGCGTGTTACGCGCCCGATACAGCAACACGCACCCCCGTAAACAACTCCTAAATAATACATCGAAGCGATACAATAACTCTTGTATTTCACCTCGAAAAAATAAAAAATATGACACTGTAACCATCGTCGAATCTCGAGGCGCCCATGTCGCGATGGATTCCGAACCATTCCTCAATTATTTAAGGCACAAACTATCGGTTTCTTATTTTCCGTTAAATTTCAAATTTTCAATCATGTCGTTTATCGAACGGTGATTGGTTCATGGTCACTGAACGAAAAAACGTCACTGATAATCGCACGATTTTTAATGAACGTTCGTTTATAGTCGTTGGAAATTTTCATCAAAGTTTCGTTGAAATTCTGTCCAGAGTCTGGACGAGTTTGATTAAATCACTAGCTGAGAAGGTATTGTTTTAGCCTCGACGAGGTGTTTAGGAGTTTTATGTTAGTCAACGCTTGGGTTTTCACAATTATTAACCAACACTCGAGGTTTAGGGACGATCAATCCCGACTGGCTTCGATAGTTTTTGTCACAAAACTAACCGTCCCGAAGAAATCCAGTCTCGAAATATCGTAGAAAATTCGAAGAATCGGCACGCACGGGTAGCACTGTCACAGTTTTCTTAAAACGTTTAAATTTTATGATATTTTTGAAGAAAAAAAGCACTCGAAGTTTTTTTTATTTATTTTTTTTAAAACCGTATCACTTTTCACAGATCGTTTAAAAGCTCGTTCGATTATCGCATCCTGTATGATAATTGTCGATACAAAATACATTAAGTAACAATAATGTAAATAAATAAATAAATAAATAAATAAACAAACAAACAAACAAACAAGCATGTTGTTGTAAATATTTATGATAAATAGAATAATAAGAAAAAGAAAATAAAAGATAAATAAATAAATAAATAAATAAATAAATAAATAAACAAATAAACAAATAAATAAATAAACAAATAAATAAACATAAGCAAGCTAGTGTATATATATATATATATATATATATATATATATATTAACATATTGTTAAAATAAACATATATTTATTGTATAGTATATAGTTATATATATATATATATTGGTGATAAAAAATACCTTAGCTCTAGATGGTTAAAGTTAATACCGGGGGTAAGAGATGCGATGCACTGTTTAGTCTGAGCAACTGCAACGCGGTGATGTCGTTGGGGTTGCTTGCTGTGTTGTGTGCCGATTCGAATGGATAGAGGGTAGTACACTTGTTGTTAAGGATGCCTTGAGATGGTTGGGTTATCGCGCGGGGGGGAGGATGAAAAGTGGTTATAGAGAGAGAGTGGAGCCGTTGGCGCGGAGAGGAGTGGAAAGGAGAGGAAAGGAGAGGAAAGGAGAGATGAGGAGAGGAAAAGGAGAAGCGAGGTGAGGCGAGGCGTCAAGAGGCGAGAAGAAGAAGAGGAGAGAGGGTTTGTCCTGATGCCGTTGCGCGCAGTTGCGAGTTATACCAAGCCCGACGTTACCTACCTACCTCTACCTCTACCTCTACCTATACCTATACCTATCCACCTACCTACCTACCTACCTACCCGTCGTCGTTGTCGTCGTCGTCGTCGCCGTCGTCGTCGTCGTCGTAGTCGTCGTCTAGGCGTCCCGACGTTCAACGTTTCAGGGTAAATGGGTGGATGTTGGTGGGTCGGTGGGTGGATGGGTTTCGACCTCTTAACCAACAAGCAACGAGTAACTTGTGCGCAAGTCGAACTCTACGATATACACATAGACACACACACACACACACACACGTATACATGTGCATTCAACGAAACACAACCGTATCATCAAAATATGTACATACATACATACATACCCATCGCTCGCATTCGTTTTTGTTGCATATACAAACATTAACGTGTATACGATATTAGAATTTATATTATATTATATTATATTATATTATTGTTTATTTATTTATTTATTTATTTATTTATCTCATTTTTTTCACCCCGTACACACCGGTCAAAATGATATCCAACGGACTGGACGAGACCCTATTTTCAAAACCATTGAACTTCCGATTGAAACAACAAACTTGTAATAAAGTTGCAATAAAGTATCTCGAATGCATCAACCTGCAATTATTGCGTTTCATTTCATCTTTGTTTTATTAGAAACAATATAATCCAATATTTAGGCATACTAAATTCTGCTCTTTGGATCTGTTCGTGGGGGGGATGGGGGATGGGTGATGGGTGATGGGTGATGGGGGGTGGGGGGTGGGGGGGTGGGAGGAATACGGTTCCAGGGGAAGTTTTCGTAACGACGTGGTCCACTGGTGTTGGTGATGGTGGTGGTGGTGGAGGAGAGGGCGAGGGAGAGCAGCACCGATGGGATATGTTACCCTATAGAAGATAAGGGTAGCCGGAGCGAGATTCACTGTTAATCTCCTCCCTCCCTCCCATTTCCCCCACACACTTTTCCCCGAATATCTTCTCTCTCGTAGGTACGATTCCTGCTGCAGTGTACGTATACCCCGCGTATAGAGAGAAAAAGAGAGAGAAAGAGAGAGAGAAAGCCGGGCTCTGGGTTTTGGTCGCCAAACACTGTACGAGGCGCGTGGGGGGGAGGGAGGTCGGGGGAAGTGAGACCGAAGTATGAACTTCTTCGTGGTGGGGGATGAACGGTGCCGAGACGGCGCAAACCGCGCTCTTCCCTTCTTCCCTCTTGCCTCCAGACCCCTCAACCCCCAACACGTTGCTAAAAGTGGGGATACGCACGACCGAGGAGGACTTACTTCACTACGTCCGCGACGCCCGTCAAGCGCGGCTTCGCGACGCGTCGGGACGCTGCTTTATCTGTTTTTTTTTTTTTTTTTTTATTCTTGTCGTCTTTCTCTCTTTTTTTTATTCCTCTAAGATTTTTTTTTCTCCGTTGTTGTTCCGCTCATTTTTTTTCTCCTATACTTTCTTCTTCCCTTTTTTTTTTTCTTAAATTTTTTTCTTTTCCACTGTTTTCTGTTTTCAGATTGAAACCGTTTTTTTGTTCTTTTTTTTTTCAATTCACGTAGACTTCGGAATACATTTTGTAACCGAACTAATTTTTTGTTGTTGTTGTTGTTGTATTTTTTTTTTCAACGATTTTTTTTTTTCTCTTCAAGGGGATGACGAAAAGCGGTTTGCAGGTGCGAGACCCGACAGAGGTTCTTTCCATTCCATTTATATTTTGTTTAAAAAAACAAAAAACGAATAAGAAAATCATCCCTACTCCTAGGGCAGCTGGTTGGTACCGTCTATATTATGTATATGCCAAGACGAGTCTCCTCAGGTTCACTTCCCCCACTGTTCGGTTTTACGTCGACGCCGAACGAGCTGGAGCCAGCCGACCTCGACGCCGACGCTTAGCGTCCTCCAATAAGAAGCGATCTCTACACAACGACGATTCAAATGCTGTCCAATAACAACGTCTTTTGTTGTTACAGCAAAGTTTCTTTTCGCTCTCTCCGCGCTATCCGACTGGTGGGGACAAACAGGGCTGGGGGCTGGGGGCTTGGGGCTTGGGGCATGGGGCATGGGGCTTGGGGCTTGGGGCTTGGGGCTGGGGGAAGTAGCGCCCCTACTTTGCCTCACGGTACTTCGGTTTTTATCTTATATTCAAGGCGGCAACGTATTGGCTCATGGAGCCTGAGTTGGTTGGTTGCCTGACTGGGCTTCTTCTTTGCAACAAAGTTTTCTCTACTAATCGGGGAATGAATTTGCCTCGGTGACCTTTGCAGCTGGTATTTTTTTTTAAACAAGGCTTTTCGGTGTACAGAATTTTTTTTTTTTTCTTTCTCCTCTTTACATAAAATTCAAGGGCACGTTCTAGTCGCTCGTATTTATATTCCCCTGGCGAACAGTGAGGTAATCTACCCTGTTCCACGTATGAATATAGTTTTATACGAAGATGGGTATTTCCTTTTTACGTAATCGCTGCATAACGCTCTCGATAATCGTCTGACAAAAAAATTCATAGAATATAAAATACTCGTCTCAATCAGATGTACATTTATTGTTCAGGAATTTTTTTCATCCGATTAATACCTGACGAGATAATCTCACACGAGTGAAAACTCAACGTCTCGCATGTCGAGTTGGAGAAAATGTTGTCTAGCGATTTTCGGAGGGGTGCTACAAAAAAATGTACTGAAGATAAAACACGCGGCTCTATTAGCTCTACAAGTTTCGTACGACGCGTTTTTCGATCGGACTAAAATCCCACGAGATAAAGTAGAAAGTATGACGACGAATTATACCTAAACTTCGCAGGAGTTAATTGGCTTAAAGAAATGACTCGACAATTATTGAAAGAACAAAGAAAACCGAAGGGAACAAAAAAAAAATCGAAAGGGTGTTCCGTCAAAGAACCAGGGGCCGAAGGGGTAGGGGGCTAATTAGTCGTGTGAAGAATATCGCCTCTCCGAGTGAAGTACGAAATCTTTTTTTGTTGTAGGGTGAGAGATAAGGTGGATGGAGGCAGGCTAGGTGGCAGCAAGGGGTGGCGAAGAAAGGTAGGGAAAGAGGAAGGGGGTTGGCAAAATTGAAATTCCTTCACTCGAATGACGACGCAGCAACTCATAAAAAGTTTAAACGTTTCACTCCCGTAGAGTGTTGCTTGTGGGTGTGTGTCTTTTCCAATATAAACTCTACTCTACTCTCCTTCAGACCGTGAGCAGGCTTTGCCGATTGACTTTGCACCCCAAAAAAAAAAAAAGAAAAAAAAAAAAAACAGAAAGAAAAAGAAAAATGAAAAAGAAAAAGAAAAAGAGAGGAAAGAAAATTCTTCCACCACCCGTCCCCTGACCAACTTTTAAAATCACCACCGCTGAAGGGAGGGAGTTAGAGAGACGGTCGCAAGTTACCCTGAAAAATTAGGGGCTTAGTTTTCCGCATTTTATATATACAGGCATGAGTGCGGGCTCGTAGACTGCAGGCTTAGATTTTCCCATTCAAAAGAAAAAAAAGGGATATAGAAATGAATATAGAAATAACGATACAGTCTTTGAAAATTTTTTTTTTTTTTTTTTGAGAGAGAGAGAGAGAGAGAAAGAAACTGAGAGACTTGAGGTGCGGAAGATATCGGGATCCCTAGTGATGAGGGGGAAAGTTTTGGGAATAGCGCTGACTGATGTTTGCTGATATGCTGATGTAATTATTATATTGGTTCTGCTGGCCGGGCAGCTTCTTCTTATTTGCTACATTAATATTGCGGTATTCATTAGCTCGAACCGACTATATATATATACGAGTACAAGACTGCGTTTCCGCTTGATTACACCAAGGCAAGCAAATATTAACCAATTCCGAAAATTATCCAGACCTCTTCTTCGCGAATATATATATATATATACATACATATACCACGATATATTGTATAAGTATGTTCATACCGCATCCCCAGGACGTAGTATATATAGGAACGAGAAGTTCTTCGAAAAGCCATTTTTTCCTTGTCCTTAGAAAAAAAAATTGAAACGTCCAGTTTTTCGATATTCTGTTCGAAATGAGAAAATGGAAGAGAGAAGAGGAAAAGAAAAAAAAAAAGGAATTGGTCGAAGGTGAAATTGTAGGACTACGTGAAATAAGGAGTGAAAGAAAGTTAGGGCTGGGCTGGGTTAGAGTCGATATCTTTTCTACCCCTCTGACACTCGTGGATTGTAAGGGTAGGGGGTATGATTAGCATTACACTCTCTGAGCCTTGATGATCAATAGTGGGAATGTCCCCTTCCCTCTCCCTTTTCTCGCCTTTTCTCGCCTTTTCTCTCTATCTTTATATACCTATATCTCGTTCTATCCCTCATGGAAGTACATGGGAGTCCCGGGTGCGCTTCCTCCTTTCACTTATCCTCAGACGTCAATTTTGGCTATTCTATGAAAAAGAGGAAGGGCAGGAAAAAAACGGAAAGCCAAGAGAGCCGAGAATAAGAAGAAAACATATTGTATTTGTATATATGTGTGCCTCTCTTTCTTACCGTATCAAAAAATCTATATGTACCATATATATATAATATATATATATATATATATATACTATTGCGGAGGAGAAGTAGTAACAACCCATCCATATTTATTGCCAACACTTTGGAATGGAAAAAAAGTGCCGATCCAGCAGGATAATATATAAGAAAGAAGACTGAGATACTGCTGCTCTGGTTCTGCCACGAATTCTATACCTATATCTATCCACACATGTCTCTCTATACGGCTTGTAGGGTAGGTATTTTATTTTATTCGATTCACGCGTATATATGCATATACATGTATATAGATTTTTTGAAAAATTGTGACAATTTCCATCTTTTAGTTTCGAGGACGATATTTAATCGATCGATTATTTTCGAGGGGCCATTATAAAGTTAAAAGTCGTGAGAGAGCGAGAGGAGAGCAAGGGCTGCATTGTAATTAAGGGAAAAATCAAGTGGTCAAAAAAGGTCGTTACGCTTTCGTTCGTCGAAAAGAGATTCTTGTTGGAAAATTGAGGTGGTTGAGATAAAGAGAGAGAGAGAGAGGGAAGGGGGTGGATAAATCCCTGTGCAGTCAAATGAAGTGAGAAATCTTTCGTCGACTACACAAAAGAAATTGTCAAAGAGATATTTTAGCCCTTGCCCATCATCAGGTTTTAAATTGGTGAAAAGTCTCGAGGCAGCTGTTCAGCTGCGAAAACGAAAAGGGTGACGGGTAACGCGCGTTGATATCTCGATGTGATAATTGTCGCGAAATAATTATCAATGATAATGACGGAAGTCACTTGAAACGGACAATTCTTATTCGTTCCTCCGAGAAAATCTTCGCTCGAAAGTCGAGAAATTTTTTTTTTTTTTTTGCAAACCAACGAACGATTTTTTTTTCCTTTTTTTATTACTCAAATACTAGATACGAGTTTTGAGTGATTTCAATTAAGCTTGAAGCCGTCTGAGCGCGAGCTTTGCTCGGCTAACGAAACCGAGTGGTTCATATCGCGTAGTTCAAGACTGGAGCGAATATTTGCGATTGCTATCTAATATTTAGACACAGTCAACCGTACCGAGTGTTTCATTTGAATTCGTATACCAATTCATATACCGCCTTCCCGCTTGCCAAATTAAAAATTGTTTGCAAAAATCTAAAAATGTTTGCCGAATTAAAAAAAGTTCGCAAAAATCTCTTTCTTACAAAAAAATAGTCGGAGAAGATCGAGAGAAATGAAATTGTCGGTATTGTCGATAATATTCATGTGGAAATGAAAATAAGAAAAAGAATCGCCCTAGCGACAACGTCTCGTCGACCGCGTTTAACAATAAGGGTAGGATCGCTTTACACCCCTGTAGATCTTTCTCTCGTAGTCAGCGCCGCTCTGGTCAGAGACAGAGAGAGGGCGGGCAAAGTCCGCTGACGCGGCACTGTCCAAGCCAAATGGTGACCACCGTCCTTGGTAATGGCCCAATAGACGCTCCTTACATCGCCGCGAGATATTGTTTAGCTACCCTTGTACCCCGCGCCGCGATCAACCCCGAGGGAATGCCCATTTCGACGTTGGTCAACCGTCATTTCGTCGTTAGATTATTGTACATAGGGTGTATCGCATTCGTCGTAAAAAACCGGGGCGATTTTGTCCGAACGAAAAATTCGAGCCTCTTATAGTTTGCGAATTAGAGCGATTAGAAGTTTACCCCGATCGCCGCGCCGGCTGGCGGTGGCGTCCGGCGAGATCCCGTTGACCGTTGAACCTCTGTCAGTCTCGCTATTGGTCAACTCTTCGAATCGCTGTCATTTGAAAATGGTTAGACTCTCGAATTTTTCGCTGATAGAATATCGTCGCAGTTTTTCGCAAGGAATACAACTACCGTTATACGAATATCGATCGGATGATTTTTACAGCATTAAGTTGTCGAAGTGTGGCGAAGAAAGACACAGTTTTTGTTTCAGGCTGCACGCAGGGGAACTGGTGCGACTACGTTAACTTGCGCATAGGGATGACTATCACTTCACTGTAAAACAGAGCGTCGATCGGTTCGAAATTACTTTGATACTTTATCCAAACGGTGTTTTATCCGAGGCAATCATCGGGCGAAGAAACATTTCAGGAAATTGCATTTTATTCCGAGGAAGTTTAAAGATCGTGTGTGTCGATTGGGAACAGCCTAAGCCAGTTTTCGCGCGGTAGAAATCGAGGAACAACTTTCAGATTGGCGAGCCGATAGCTCAAGGGATGATTTAGTCGTAGATATACCTCCGTAGAAAAAAAGAAAAAAGGAAGAAAACTAAAATACCTGCAGCAACAGAAGGAATTTTTTTTTCTCTCTCCGTTTTCTCATTTTTCTCTTTTTCTTTATCTTTATCTTTTTTCGTTTGCGGACTGTTCCGGGGATTTACACCCCTGAGAAATCCCTGGCCGAGCGTATTTCCCTACCGTTTCTAATGCCCCAAAACTCGCCCCCCCCCCCCCTCTTCCATCTCAATCTCCGCGAAAAACCAGGAGTCCTTGACGAAACTCGCGAAACATTTCGCGAAATAACGTTAAATATTTACCGATGGGGCAATTGTTCCCGTCAGCGAAGAGATAAACATCATTATATAATGTATATAGTATATATACTCGTATATATAAGTAGGAAAATAAGGGGGATGATCCATTCAACCGTCCATCGCCACGTCGCTCCTCTGTCTCATCCATCCACCCCCGCATCCATCCATCCATCCATCCATCGCTATCCCCGATCATATCCTGATTCTCTATTCCCAGGATACCCGGGCTATATACTATACGAAATACGGAAAACCACCCTGCACCAATATACTTCATAGTATGCTCCCTCTATTTCTGATTATATTTCAATTAATTCTCTTGTTTGTTCTGCCACGGACGTGGATCGCGCCAACCATTGATACAGACGTATTCATTTGTTTGCCGGAAGTTACGTAGACCAACTTATCGATATTCCATTGTCCGTTACGATTCGAAAAATTACCTCCTTTTCACATTTTTACCAGATAATAACAAAAACACGATACTACGTTATTAATTTCGCGATTTTTGTGCTTTTTTCGTTTTGTTTTCTTTTTGTTTTCGCTTTACTTATTGCGAAAACGATTCAGACCGCTGGGGGTTGAAAGGGATGGAAGAGATTAAGTGCATTGATAGAGAGACGATAACGGATAATAGAAGGGTATAAACTATTAATTGATTCATTATCAGGGACCCTATGGAAGGTTTTTCGCTGAGGTTGAATATAAAAAATAAAAATACCCGGGGGTTGTTGCGGGCTACGTGTACTGTACGATTATTATGAGTGCCTCTACCTCGCAGCAGGGTTTGTATAAGCAGAAGCTATCGAGACTGTATTATTACGACGCGGTCCCTAAGGGTTGCCAAGAAAAAGAGGTTGGGGGTGTTGTCAAACAGCTAGAATCTGCACCACTACCTATTTAATTATTTCGTAGTTTTAGTCTAGCCTCCAGCCCGCGGATTCGCTCTTATCAATTGCCAGAATTTACACACTCACTTATATCACTGCATCAATGGATTACCACTATGAGAACCCACCTGAAACATATGGGAAAAATTTTTCGTCTATTAATCGTATTTACTCCGCCACATATTTTCGCAATTATCTCAGCTACCGTTCAGTTTTTCAAAAAATACCTCGTACAAAAGTTTTAGAGCTGGAAAAACCCCGTCTTTTATGTTTTACACAATTTTTCTGGAAAATTAACATTCTCGAAGAAATACAGCGATTTGTATCTAAGTCGATTTCATTCTCAACACGTTTTCATTCTGCTGATGATCGGCTGCTCCATGTTCGAATCCGTTCAGTTTTTCAAAAAATACTTCAGACAAAAGTTTTAGCTCTTTAAAAACCCCGACTTTTATATTCCATATAATTTTTCTGGAAAATGAACGGTTTCGGAGAAATACAGGGATTTGTATCTGACTCGATTTAATTTTCAATACGTTTTTACTCCTTTAATGATCGCGCTTGCCCCATGTTTGAATGGCGTTGAAAAATTTCCTCTCCTTTTCCGCAGCAGGGGTCAAGCCCGAGTCACAATCGATAAGAGTGTTACAGTGTCAATCCATTCGGTCAGTAAGATAAGGTTTCCTTAGCCATTGAGTTCTGCACCGATATCGTAGCAGGATTAATGAGCAACTATCAACGCTAGTGAAGCTTATAGTGAGCTATTAATCACGAGAGCCATTCCGCAGTATAAAAATACCCTGAGACAATCGAATCGGATGAAATTCTCTGCCCAATAACAAGAACAGAAAAGGCAAAAGAAAAATCACAAAATAGTCAAAGTTAGGGAAGGTTTTCTTCCGGACCAACAATCCGAGATAGTGGAATGAAGGATGGGTTTAAATGTTACATCTCGTTGTCGTATATCAACCCGTGTCAGTGGGATACGAATCTCGTAACATCCTTCGATGATACGGAGCCTTTCGAAGATTTTCGCACTACCTTAGCGATGGCTTTCGGCGTGTGCTCCCGATTGCATAATTTATAAAAAAAGAAGAATTATTTCCAGGAGTGCAGAAAGGCTCTTTTTCTACCCCAGAACCGAGCCAGATCCTGTAGGATTCCTAGCATCCCATGTGTGCTCCAATATCGGTAACAAATCCGTGACATCCCGGAGCCCTTCGATATATTATCACGCCTCTGGACGGAGAAGCAAAGTTTCCGCAGACGGTGGGTGTGGGTGTAATGAAATATTGTCTCCGGGATAAACCCTGGGTATTTGAGAAAATTCTGCAAGGCTGCACTCCGGGCGAAATCATTCCTGAGATTCTAACATTAAGTTGGGTAATCGAGGACCCGGCCGATTCAGGCCCTTTTTGATTCATCCACCGAATTGGCACGCGAAACGGTCCTGGATGGAAGACAATATCGCATTTTATAGTTCTCCGTGTAATTGTGGAAGTTTGTCGAGGGTAGTTGGTTAGGGGTACATACATATACCTACCCGCTCGCACACACGTGGGTATAAATAGTAAGGAAATACCTCTGGGTGTCAGACAACTCACATCCTGGGCCAACATCTCCAGGGTAGCATCGTCGTATAACCAAGGCTAACAAGATTTCGTGTATGTAATTGGTTGAGTATTAAATTGCGTATTCTAAGGTGGAACTGGAAGGAAGGAACCCGGAATTGGAAGGGGAGATGTAATGGCTGTGGGTAGAGGATCATTTAGTAACATACTGTACTACCGTCACAGCTAACGCAGACTGCGCGACGCAACCCTTTCCCTCCTTACACATCTCGTCACCCTCCGCAAGAGCTAGTTCGAGATAGACTTTCGCCCACGTCTTCGGGGGCTACTTCCAGCCTCTGCTCAAGGCGGAATTTATTCTTCAAGATCGATGAGACGCGTGTAACGCAACTGTTTAAAGACTGATTAACAACGCTGCTCTTTAGTTTTCGCCTTCTACGCGGCGAACCAGACCTCAAATCGAAAAATACTTCGAATAAAAATTGTAGGACTATTTCAGACAATCACTTTATGTTCAACACATTTTTGCGTAACTCTAATACCCAAGCTAGTACACACGATTTCTTGCGTACTGGCCAGCCTATCCAGTCACCTCGTGTATACAACTAGGTGTGTTACGTCGGCTATACACCGGATCGAAAAATGTTTCGAATAAAAGTTGTAGAACGTATCATTGGCGACGTTTTTTGTCCGAAACATTTTTTCGTAAATCGACCGCGAAGATCGCTACGAATTTTATTACGACGGTAAGTTCCGCTGCATGTGTTCTCGGCTCGAGTACGTCTCGTCTTTACACGGTTGGATACAAATTGTCTCTTGGGGAGACGCGTTTAGTTAATTCCTAAACGGTCAATTAAGCCTGTGTCTCTAAATTGCTCAACCACCTTTGCAGGATATTAACTCTACAGGCTAGGGGTTTCGTCGTAGGACCTCGGAAGATGGTCCATGTAAGGAACCGGAGCCCGGGTTTCTAACGACGGTAAGCCAATCTAGCCGAGAAGGCTGTCGCGTGGTATGCTCGGCCAATAAACGCTAAAATCACTAAACTAACTAGTTTGGGCTACTCTCCTTCAGGTTCTTGGGACGACGAACTGCGCCGTCCCAACCCTTTTCCTATACCAACCCGTCACCGCCCAGATCCAAATTCTGTCCCTATATAGGTACGTCCCCGGTTACTTATACCATTTAATTAAAGCAAGGTGGAGGAAGGAGGCGGCCAAGACAATCCTCGAATCATCCAAACCCCATTTTTTTGAAGACCAACTTCGACCCTGAATATATCCACCCCTGCGTGGAGGAAAATTATTTTTCAGCACATCAATTTGAAGCTTGAAGTTTCAGCTTTCAGATGAGACTAAGTAGAATGCTGTAAAATATTTCTATCAAAAGTTATTGAATTTTTTAGAAAAATCTGTTCAATGATCGCGTTTCAGCTATCAGCGTGACTTCAACCTCAAATATCTCGGCTCCTAGATATAGGAGACGAAATTTTTGTGATATAATTTTGAAGATTGAAGTTTTAGCTTTCGAATGAGCCTAAGTATAATATCGCACGATACCGCGATCGGAAGTTATCGCACTTTGTGAAAATTTTTGCGGAGTAGGCAGCCGGAACGGAGTAGCTCATGACACGTGGAAGTAAAGAGCATCGATCGAAGATTGACAAAATGCGGTATAGGTATACGCACGGCTGTTATAATGTTTGCGTCTTTTCACGGTGTTGTTACCAACTTTTCCGTAATCGCCTGATCTCAAATCGCTGGGGATCAAACTCATCGCTCGTGGAAAAGTAGCAAGAACAAATAGAGCTATTTATTGAACTAAAGGAGTTCCCAAGACAAATATCCGCCCGTCATCACTCCGAGGATCTCCAGCCCCCATCGCTCGCACCCCATGACAAATTTTTACCCATCATACGTGGCGCCATACCTTTATCCAAAATGAATCGACAATTTTTGTAAAATAATTATTAATTCCGGGCCTCTTGAAAATTTTCCCTCGATAGCCCTTGTTTCTAATAACGTTATGATTAGTCCACAGCTTCGTTCGATGATATTAATTGTTAATTATCGATCGTTAGAATCTTTGAAGAATAAATTTTGCCCGTAAATTTTTTCAAGAAAAATTTCAAACCTTCTCTACGAATTATTATTCTCGTTTTTTGGTGATGCATTCAGGCTGGGCAATCCGTGGCTGGGATTTACCCGATGTTGTATATAGAGAGTCGTGGCGGAGGGGTGAAAGGACTTTGTTGAGTTTTTAAAACAATACGAGGTGGCTTGGGATCGCGTTATTTACGAGAGAATTTTTCCGAAAGAATTAAGGACGAAAAATTACACAAAGAATAATAACAAAGGATTCCGGCGATCCCGGACGCGTTCTACAGTAAAGTACGAGGAATACGTAAACAGCAAATATTAAATTAGGCGGTGTGTTACACGGGTTTATAAAATTCTATGAAATTAACTGAATAAATTATGGGAAACTATGTTCCCCTTTGGGTACGGGGAAAACCCGGAAACACCTTTCGCTCATTCGATTTATACCGTATGGTTTTGAAAGGGGGAAAAAAGTTTCGGCCCTAAATAAAAAGGGTTGTCATTTTATCCGGCGAAGAATAAGAATAAGAATGAGGAAAGAATAAGAATAAGAATAAGAATAAGAATAAGAAGAAGAAGAAGAAGAAGCGGTTATATTTCTTAAAGTTTTCAACCCCGGCACACGCCGAACTGAATTGGGGTGAAAATATGGACGGGATATTATTATTAAATACGATTATCCAACGGGGCTTAAAGTAAAAGTGAAAAGTTGAGGGCATGCAGCTCTTTTCCGAGGTTCACGCCTCTCAAACTTTTACCCGATTAAGACGAAATGAATTAATCTTCATCCCTGTAGTAACACCCAGAGTCGTTCGTGCCACCCGCACCTGCGAACTCGAGACGAGAATAAATTCCCACCCCCTCCCAAAAAAAAAAAGGATAAGAAAAGAGGTAAAAATTCGGTTTATATCTAAATTCTTTCACCCTACGTAAGAAAAAAAAAATGTCTTCTCTTCTTTGAATCAACCCTTCTCCTATTTTTTCTTTTATTTTTTAAATATTTTCCAACGAATTTTCTCAAAGGAAATTTATTTTTCTGTACGTGTATATATATGTAGATGGTGTATATATGTGTATGTATATACATATACCTCCGTAAATGATGACCGGTCGTTTAACTACCCTCTGGTCTAACAAGTTTCCATCGGCATCGCGGAGAGCTGGTCGTAGGAAGTGCTGATCGGATAGTATTTAGCAATAAACTTTGATTTCCGACTGCTTCGGTGGTGAAAGAAGCCCCTGATTTCGTCGGGGTTGCGAAAATTACAGTCCTAAAATGTCCGGTCGGGTCTGGTCCGTCGCGGTACTTCAACGATCAGTTTTTTACTCCATATATATATATATGTATATATATGTACCGGACCGTGCGGTAGCCGTTCAAAATTGTACGTTTCGAATGGCTCTTTCATTGATAAAGAACGATTAAACTGCAGACCGAGTCAATTATACGAACAAAAAGTAAAATGGAAAAAAGAGGACAAAAAGAAGAAAAAAAAAAAACAGAAAAAGATATACAGAAAAATAGAGCGGGTATAGAGATTGATGAGTTTATTTTTACTCGTGTGATGAAAAATATTTTGAAAATTGTTTGAAAGTCCATTTTTTTTTTTCTTCTTCTTTGTTTCTTTCTTTCTTTTTTCAACCCTCGAAATAATCGAAGGGAGGATCATATATTTACTTAATCTTTTCCTCATTGATTGGCAAAGTCTAAACGTGGGCTCGTACCTCGTATCGGCAATGCCACACTCAAGGGCCAAACAATAGAACCACCCCCGCCGCCCAGCTCCCTCGCCATCCCCATATAATTGCTTTCGTAGCTCAGTGAACGTTAAATATTCCATACTTTGGTTTCATGGTTTCAAGCCTGGCTCCGATCCGTATGAAGGCTTTCCGTCCACCCCCAAAACCCTCGCAGTAACCCAAACTGCAACCCCCAACGTCAACTTGCCGGAGCAACCAATTCAATTCTTCGTTGAACCAATCGAGTAAATAGTAACCTGGGACGGGGAGGTAAGGGAGGGAGGACGAACCCTTGTTTTAAGGCAGATTCAAGAAACCTGCTACGATATATTGGAAACACATTCAAAGGACGTATTACCATGTACCCGAATGCGTATGTTTCTGCCTAAAATAATACCAATCGCCTGCGATCGGAGTCAGCCAAAGTTCGAAGCTTTTCTTCCAGAAAATTAGTCTCAATTTTCATTCTCTTGACATCTCGATAGAAAATTTGTTCGATTTTCTGAGAAATCTTTAAAAAAAAAAAAAAAAAACGAAGCTCTTTTTGTATTTCAAAAAAAAAAAGAGAAAATAAGTTTTCCGAAGGAAAACTCCCCAATAAATCCTGGATTCATACCACAAGACAATTTCTCGTTTCACTTGACGTTCAAAACACACGAAGCTTTTCTTTCCAATCTAAAAATTGAAAATTAACCGTTTGAGTGTATCCTGAAATGCTTCAGCAGTTTTTCGTGATTCGAATTTTGATTTTAAAAAATCTAAAAAAATCGAGAAGCTTTTTTTAAGAAAAAAGAGCGCAAAAAAGTTTCGCGATAGAAAAAATCGGCGATGAATTGTTGATTCGTAAATAAATTGAAGTATTCAGTCGACGTAAGCTCGAGGGAGGAAGCAGGCAGGTATTTAAGCAGGAGCTTTAGAAAGAGGTGAATCTTCGGGGGAAACTATAATAAACCGTTTAGCGTGACGGGACCGCCTCGAGAACACCTTGGCGTTTCAAATCACCCCGGAGTATATGTCTTGGGGGGCCTATAGCCACTCGAAACTGGAAAGACCATGGCGCAGAGGGAAGATTTCAGCAGTTAACTGCTCAGGGGTACAATAGACTCCTGCCTCACCACCGGATAGCTCCTGTCTCAGGGCTCAATTCACTCTATAAAGACTTCAAGACGATCCAACCTATTGTCTATTCTTCGCGTTATGAGAGGCCGGAGACCCCCACCCACCCCTCGAGTGTGAGAAGGGGGATGAATCTTTATACTGCCATCTAATTAGCCCCGGCGTTTAAACTGACTATATAAATAAATTAAACCCTATTCTATTTTTTACAAAGGACCAAATTCACCCCCTGGATATATTTTCAGTTTTTTTTTTTTTTTGTTTTCTTTTTTCTTTCTTCATTCTTTCTTCAAACGTCGAGAATCGGTTCGTGGATTTTTCACGGCAGTGGGATATAGGCATATGAATTCATTGGAAACGATTAATTATACCTTGTCGCACAGGGAATCGCGAGAGTGATAATTAAGAATGGAAGAAAATTGGAGCAGAAAAAAAAAGCGAAAAAAAAAAAAAAAAAGGAAAGAAATGGGGAAATGATGGAAGCGATTGCACCGCGCCTATAGACGCGGCGAGGGGTTGAAATTTTTGCGAGAGTCAAGAAACAGATGGTCGATTAGTAAGATATGACAGAAAAAAAAAAAGAAAAAGTTAAACCGGGGTTGGAAATATATTATGGCTATACCATACCGCTATAATTCTTATACATATACGGCAGTTACAGGTTTATGCCTATAGTATAGTAAAGGTATAGGAATCAAGAGAAATGTGTATTAATTTTTCAAGTTTTTTAATTAGCGAATGTCTCATTTCCACGGGGACATTTATATTAGAGGAAAACTCCGGCTGCAGGCAGGCAAGTCGGGCGGGCACCCGGTGAGACCGGTGGTTCAATTCTCTCGACAGTTTCTTATACTCTCTGCCAACGTAGAGAGGACGAGGCGGAGAAAGTGGGAGGAAGAGGGAGTTACACCCCCGAAAGTCTCTCGTTCTACATTTTTCTTTTTTTCTTTTTTTCTTTTTTTTTTTCCCCAATTTCTTTTTTTTTCTCTCTCTCTCTCTCTCTGTCTTTTCCGCCTCCTCTATTCTTCTTCTCATTCTTTACCATACATACGTATATATTAGTTAATTTCTGATATACTATACAGAATTAAGTATGGAGTCATTATTTTTTTCACTTTCGAAAAAAAAAAAAAAAAAAAAAACCGTAGCAGGTAAAAAGTAAGAGAAAAAAATTGGGAAAAAGTTTCGACGTTCGTATATGTATATGGACGCGTCTTTGACCCTTGCGGGAGTAGCGCAGAAGCACGCCGGGGGATGATAGATTGTTTAAATCTTTTCAGTTTCGCCGTTCGGTTGGAAGTAAAGAACGAAGTGGCGGAGGGCGAGGGGAGGAAGAGGCGAAAAATGAAAAAAAAATAAAAAAACGCAAAAAAAAAAATATAATAATAATAATAATAGTCGGCGAAAAGTTAGGAACGCCGCCGTGCCATTGCGGAGTCCTGCTGCATGGACCACGGTGACGGTGGTGGTGGTGGGTGGTGGCGGAGAGACGGAGGCGTAAAAGAGAAGAAAAGAAAAGTTTATACGCTCGGGTGGGGAGAAAAAGTTTTCTTGATTTAACGTGTTAATAGATTAGCCGTTTGTTAGCGTGTTGAAAAATTCCACCCTTACAACTACTTTTCCCCACCCCTTAGAGAAATCAAAAAAGAAAAAAAAAAAAAAAAAAACGAAAAAATTACGATTTTTCCAATTTTTTGAAGTCTCTCTAATCGTTTCTTTTCTTTTTTTTTTTTTTACGTTTTTTTTCCCAATTCTTTTTTCTATTCCGCGTCGCTTCTCGCGGGTGTTCATTAACGGTTTTTTTTTTTTTATTTCTTGTCTCACATACGCAATGTGTGATCAACGTACAGTAGTGTGTATAGCTGTATACGTATAATACAACGTCCTATATAGGTATATATGTATATAATATATATGCTTGACGAGGAGATAAAATTGCGAGTGAGGTCTGGCTTGGTACGATAATATTGTTTGTGTTTATTTAGTAAATCATTTTATCTGCGGCGAGTAGAGAAGAGACCCGAGAGTGTATGATGTACATACATACATGTGTATATATA
Source organism: Tenthredo amoena (assembly GCA_963966615.1). Classification (NCBI taxonomy): domain Eukaryota; kingdom Metazoa; phylum Arthropoda; class Insecta; order Hymenoptera; family Tenthredinidae; genus Tenthredo; species Tenthredo amoena. Next base: position 2,524,769 of record OZ016495.1, on the reverse strand, counting down.
TATATATATATATGTATGGGTGTGTGTGTGTGTGTGTATAACTGGCCTTCTCGCTTCGAGTGGGTTGGCAATTTGAATATAAGTACGTCGAAGGTGTAACGTTATAAGAAGAAAAAGAAAAAAAAAAAAAAAAAAAGATGAATTATACAACAGGTACCGGAGATACAGTTTTTTCCTTCGATTTCCCATTTCGTTTGTTTGCTTCTTTTTTTTTTTTTTTGTTAATTCTTTTTTTGTTTTTCGAAAAATCTTGCCGTGAGAAGAGGAAATAAAAAATGATATATTCCATTCTCTGTTTATAGCCTAGTGGATGTTAATTTTTCTCCTGGATATAGACACTAAATTTATCCCAAAAGTTTTAACGAAACAAAAATATTACGCTTCATACACATGCACATGTATAATACGTGTTATACCGAGTATCTCTAATTCTAGCGAGGTAAACCTTGAAATCCTGAAATGATCCCCCGCTGATAATTGCCTGGGAGGCTGGGGAAGAGGGTGTACAAATGTTTATTTGAAAAAAGAACAAGGTGGAAAAAAAAATCAAAAAAAAAAACATTCGAGAAGCTTTGCTAGATCGCGTAAAGTTTACATCTATAAATATAATAAACTAGTTCATTTATTCATTCGTTTCTGCGCTGAGCGAAAAAAATTAAATAATAAAAAGGTAATGTTTCGCGATCCATCTATGATCGTATCTCATCTGTATAATTTTATCAAATACAGCCTCACTCGCAAAAAAGTAGAGTTGGCACGATAACGATACGCAGTCTTAACGATTTTTTGTTTTTCAATGGTTTTTTTATTTATTTTTTTAATTTTTTTTCTATATATTTTATAAATTTCTTTCGTTTTCTTTATATACATATATAATATATGTATATATATATATAAATATAATTCCCGAAAAACTCTTCAAGTTTATAATCTGCTTTCGAATCCTGTACTCTCGCACAACTCTACTCGTCTATCTCGCCCTGCCTTTTCCCAACTTCCCCATATATATATATACCTATACTCTCGATCCTCTGCAGCTCCTCGACTCTTCCTCTTCGGTCTACGGACCCCAGCCTCAGTTCTCGTTTGTAAACCAAACACGCGTTCTTTCTCCACTTTATCGTTTGCTTTTCACGTATATTTATATGTAGATATAGGTTCGTGTATATCTATGCATGTATGTATGTATGTATACGTATATGCATATATGCATACGCGTATGATGATCATCACTCATTATCTATGTAGGTATGTATGTACATACATACATAGATATATATTGAAGGCAACAAACGTTGTAGATCTTGCCGAAGGTAAAGGCTCCGAGACCTTTCCTGAACGAGGTTCTCGAGAAAACGTTAAGAAAATTATAGTAGAAAATTTGAAAATATGTATAGAGACAAAATTGTTCTAAAAAAAAAAAAAAAAAATTCGATGTGTTTTCAACCCTGGAAGATTGATCAAAGGCTTCGAAACGTACGCTGAAATCGTCGAAATGAACCAAACACCAAAAAATGGCATCAAAGTGGACCAAAATCTTCTGAAAATGACTAAAAACAATTACACGCGTCCTGATATGGTCCAAAATATTTTAGACACGAGTTTAAAACGGCCACAACTTTTTGAAAACGGGGTAATTTATCCTACAAATAGACCCTGGCTACGAATGGAATGTATAAAAATCGTTGAAAGCGGTTTTAAAGAACGGCCAAAGTTTTTTTTTCGCCGTTTGAAAAGGGGTTGAAAATTTCCAGGCAAAAATGAGAACGTCTAAGAACGTTTTCGAACGGATATCTGAGCCGGATACGATCGCGAATCAACGTACGATGCTTGAAGTTGTGAAACCCGGATTAAAACGCTAGGAAATCTTTTTCAGGATATATTTTCATCCCTTATTTCGTACCTGCATTAGAGTAGCGAGTGTAATATATGATTTTCCAACTCGAACGCATGTATACACGCTGTTATATTTATACCTATAGTGCGTAGGCGTGTATTGTAAAGTACCAAGGCTAGCTTGATACTCAATCTACAGGTACATCCTTGTAAATATAATCCTAGTTGTTTTATTACTCGAATTTAGAAACGGCTCCATGTATGTATGTATGTACGTATGCACCCGTACTTTACGATGAATTCCCGTGGCTCGAACCGAGGACCGAAGGGTTTGAGGGTGGCGGATATAACTCGGTTGCCACTGCCTCTGTATGGGGTGCTATACGCCACTGACGTACCTGACGTACGTAGGTGATGCGGAGGGTGGGCGAATAGTACGTCAGGTAGACGCACACCCTCGTATTCGCGCATCTAGGTATCCGTACGTCTCTCAATTCTCTGCAAATGCAACCCCCACGCTCGCCCCCGGCCCCCCCGGACTCTCATTCACCCTCTCACTGTTTCGCCTCTCTTCTCCCGTCTACTTGCACGCGATATAGGGAACAACCCTGTGCACTCTATATCCCAGATCTGTTAATTCGGTTTACGAGCGCCTATCAAGAATATGAAAAGAGATACCCTTTCTCTGTCCGCTATTATCATTATTATCGTTACTGTAATTCTTCGCTTTAATTTCACCGTCCAGAATCGTCTTTCTTACGGAATACAGGGGAGAGATTTATTCCCTTACTCGTCGCAGTGTGTCGCGTAATTATGACGTCATTAATGAACTTCGTATCGTTCGAAGAAATTAAATCTTACGTGTGACCTGATGTATGTATTAGATCTACAGGTGGTTCAACGAATTTTGAAAAAAGAAGGAAAAAAAGTTTCAAAGATTTATCGAGACGTGCAGATCGCATCGTCCCTCGGTGAAAATGATTCTACGAATTTTTAAGGAAAATTTGAAATTTTTTTTTTATAGTTTTTCATAGAAAATTTTAGCCGATTTTTAAAGAACGATCTCAAAAGAACGACGACTTTTCCTGTACAACTAAGAAGTTGAAAAATTTCAAATAAAAGACGATGAAACGTTAGGAATTTTACTGAAAAACTTTGTAGAAATTCGTAGGAGTTTGAATGGATTTTCTACGAATATTTGATGAATGACGAAATGTATCTGCAGTGTTTGTTTAACGAGGATGTGTATATCGGTGTATAGAACTGGAAAAGAGATGGAAATATATATTAGTAAACCTTGCTGCACGTGTAGCATCGGATTTATAAGCGAGAGTAGGTACAGCCTGGTATAGCATATGTATAAGTATAGCAGCGGGTTTACAGAAAGAATTTATATTTAAAGTTTTTTTGGAATTTTTAAACAAAAGTGTGATATCGGTCCGGTATGCTATGATTATAATGGCAAACAAATCGATATGTACGAAAACTGTTTCGGGGCTGTAAAAATATTTATAACTTGCAAACAAACAGTTGTATACACTGGGCATATTTCGGAATCGCGGAGAAGAAACACCACCACCATTCGTTGCTTGTATATAGGTATATATGTACGTGTACAGTGTGTATACATATATATATATATATATATATATATAGTATAGGAATTATGGCGAAATAGCTGATATTTATTTTCAAATAAACAAACACTCTAATGATGAGATCACCCCAGATATATTAAACCGATCTTATACAGACTCTGCAGTACGAATCCCTCTCGATTTATAATCCACGAATTTTCTTCCCAGATTCGAATGAGAGAAAAAGAAGAGAAAAAGAAAAAAAATATATAAGGGAAAAAGAGTGTTCTTTTTTTTTTTGTAACTCTTTGTATTAAAATTCAAATAAAAAATAAGATGATAATGAGGAATGAAGAACACTCTTTACGATTAAGTAATTTCATTTCAAACAAATTCTAACGTTTAGTATAACAAACTATAGAACGTAGATACGTGCTTAGTGCAGTTTCTCTCGCTCTCAGACAGTAGAACTTAATTAAAAGCATGCACGATGATTATTTGCGGAGGAAGGCTCTGCAGAACGTTTATTTTAGAAATTGCGTACCTCCTACCGTCCGTACGGACAGACGGACTGAGAGAGAGAAAGAGAGAGAAAGAGAGAAAGAGAGAAAGCGAGAAAGAGATGGGGAGAGAAAGATAGACGAGCAAATGAAACTTATACTATATATATAACGAATAAATATATGGTATATAGGTATATAACGAATCTGGGAGTATAAAGTATATCTGCCTGCACACGTTCCGAAAGCCGCTGCTGCAGCATCCCCTGTGTTTCAGATATACAGTATTTTATATCTATATATCTTATAATTCCGGGGCTCTGATCTCTCCCTGTATTTTTTCAACGTTTCAGTAGAAGATATTAAATAACAATATATAAGTAATAATAAAAACAGAAAATAGAGATAGGAGGAGATTATATTATAGGGGCTGGTTCAGCGAGCGCGTGAAAGACTATAGGACTCTTTCTCGCTTTCATCCCTAAATATATACTCGATTCGTTCATTCTTCCTCTTCCCACGTATGGTATATAGGTATAGGATATGCAGCTTGTGTATTGTTATTATACGGGATTGTCTTGTGGCCCCATATGCTTAGAGGACTTGTAAAAACACTAGATACACCGCGCCGCTGCCACTGCAGCATATGTAGGTATACGCACGTCCTACATACACACTTGTAGTAGATCGAGTCTGGGCTGGCTCTATACCAGCCCTACGAAATAACGCGCTGGAGGGTTTAAAAAGAGAGAATATATATCTATATGTATATGTATATGTGTATAAATATACGTATGTACATATATGTACGTAAAAGGGATCAGAAAAGAGAAAGAGAGAAAGAGAGATCATTGTCAGGGAGCAAAGTATAAGGGTTGGACTTTACACCCCTTCAACATAATTCCGCTTTTCAACTCCCCGCCGTAGTACCGCGCTGTGTATATCGCGCGTCGTCGCCTAATCTACAAAGTATTATATTATCATGTAAAGCAATATTATTTTTTATCTCCGTTGTTTTTGGATCAACGAAAAAACTTTACGGAATAAAAACGGTCTATTTTCGTTCGTTTGTTTCGAAAAAAATTTTTATTTGAATTTCGTCGGGCAAAAATTGTTTTTTCTTTTTTTTTCCACTTCTCGCATTCGTAATTGTTGCAGTTGTATATCGTATCTGTGCTGTGTGTGCGAGAGAGCACACGTCGAACCATCCTTATTGCGAACCGAAAAACTTTCGCGGCCTTTAAGTTACAGGGATGAGAAGAGAGAAAAAGTACAAAAAAAAAAAAGAAAAAGAAAAAAAAAAAACAGCGAGAGAGAAAGAGAAATAGTGAGCGAGAGAGAGTGGAAGAGAGATGGATAGAGAGACGCGGAGAAGCGACGGCTAGAATAAACACATAGATGTTTTCTTTGTACGTCTAAACTAAACAGTCGGTGAGGAATCTAAACACAGACCAGAACCGAAATTCAATTTGGTCGCCGCCTCTTGTGTCATTTGTGTGTCTCCACCTTCGGTATAAAGGCACCTAGCTAAAGGTAGGTATTACTACGTACGTGGGACTTTTATACGGTGTATATACGGTACGTGTGTAGGGAATAAGGTGAGAAAGGGTAGGAAAGGTACGATTTGAATAAAAATATATACTTTAAACTACATACGGTATATATATAATCGAATAATAGCTGGTTTTAACATCCAACTAATAATTTTATATTGTGTTATATATTTATATTATATATATATATATGTATGATTGAGAAATCTCATTCGCAAAATTTGCATCCCTTATTTAAGAATTAGCTTCACGGCTATAATTATAATTATTCCTTAAATTAACTCGATTAAACCTTATAAAGCTTCACGTTGTCTTTATCACGCGCTGTTGCTTATACGATATACCTATATATGTATATAGGGATTAAATTAGATTATTGTATTATATTACAGTTATTAGATCTTTATGCTAGATGTATACGGAATTCCTGATATATCGCATCCGGTTCGCAAACACTACGAATTTTCAAAGATTTCCGGATACAGCTACTTCGTAATTACACATAAAAAAACAATTACAGACTTTCGTATAGTTTTTCATCAAAATTCCTTGTTCCTTTTTTTTTTGTCAATAAAACTATATATAAGGATCTACACAATATCTTATGAAAAACTGCGAGACTTAGAATGTTGATTTTCTGCGTTTCAGAATTGCAGGTTATGATCATACGAAAGAATTAAGGGGTATTCGTAGATGCGGTATATTTGGGTTAGGTATAATTACTGCGATTGTTAACCCGCCTTGCCTAGCATCAAATGTAATGAGTCAGCTAATGATATAAGTATCTATAGGTATACGTATACAGTGTAAAGAAATTTATTGATAACGCGAGACGAATTATATACTTATAATATTATTATAATTAAATTATTGTAATATATTCGAGTTCAGGAGAAGTTTCGAAAAAAAGGAGAGCGCGAAAATCTCAGGCGAGGATCCCCCTCGTCAAAGAAAATCGCAGACACACGCTTTTCGATAATTGCAGAGTACATAATTGATGGATAAAATTGATAAAAATCCTCAATTCAGTGTTCGACTATAACGCGGAGCGATTATACCATTCGTCGCGATGGAAGATGTTGAATAACAAAATTTGGCAACATTGTTGATATATATATACGTGTACAGCTTCTATATATATAATATGTATATATACATATATATGTATATGCGGCAATTTATATTATTGTTTGAAAATCGCAACTGCATTGAGTGCTGCTGCGGATCCTCGAGTTGTTTCAGGTGGGACTTACTTATACGAGAGAGAGAGAGAGAGAGAGAGAGAGAGAGAAAGGTGGCGACACAAGCGAACCCACGCGTGTGAAAAAGGGAGAAGAACAATCCGCGCAAACTGGTTCGCATCATCGCGCAACTCGCGGGCTGTACACTGATAATGTTTACACCTAGTGACACGTATGTTTGCCCGCGATGCTCTCATGAGTTATTTCAGGTGGTGTAAAGTTTCAGTTTTGTCACCGATGTTTACGAGCCATAGACTTCCAGGACAGACATCGCGTCGTGTGAAGCCGCACGACCCCTGACGGTCCTCTTGCGGATTCTAAATCCTCGTGAGAAGAGATATGGCTCGTGGATGGACGGGAAAAAGTGTAAAAACCGTCTTAGCGGTCCTCAGAATAGTTTTGGAGAAAATTGTCAGAGGAAAAAAATGTCGCGATTGATTTTCCGCTAAACATTTGTCCGAGGTTTTTTTTCGTCCAGTTTATATCAGAGGAGATAGAGAGAGAATAAGGAAGTGGAAGAGAAAATCCCAGAAGTTCGTTCGGAGACTATTGTTTCACTCGACTTAAACTGCAGGCAAAAGTTGTCTATTGAATAATGGAAATTAATCGCAACGGTGTATGTATACATATACTGTGTACATATTATATACGTATATACGGAGCCTGCAGGGAAGGAAAGTCGGGTAGACTGATTCCCAGATTGTATTTGAGTACACAGCTGCTAGGTAAGGTTTTCACAGGCTGTTAATAATGGAGGTAAAGTCGAATCGAATTCGGAACCGAGAACTCGGAGCTCCCTTTCGTGCAATGAAATGCGAAAAAAAGAAAAATCAAAACTAAAATTTGGGCGACGAATCTAATTCTCAGAGAAAGGAGAACGAAAGACTGTCTCTTTTTCTTTTTTTTTTTTTCAAAATTATCGGATTCAAAGAAAAAAAGTTTGTGATCTTTGAAGTTTTACATAGAAAATACAATTTTGGTGTAACAAGGCAGCTAGGATAGTCAAAATAGTTTTCACCGTGAGTTTAAGAATAGAAATAAACCGAACTCGTCGGATTTTTTCACCGAGGGGTAGAAGCGCGTAGGTTCGACAGTAAAATCCCCACGAATATGTAGCTTTAGGCATTTTAACAACAAAAGTGATCAGAGAGAGGCGTGTTTCAGAGATTTTATATTTCGCCCAGCTGTGCAGCAGCAGCATCAGCAGCAGCAGCAGCAGCAGCAGCAGCATCAGGTTTAGCTGAAATTATTTCAATTAGAAGAGAGAAGAGAAGAAGAAAAAGGAATAGAAAATTTCTCGAAGAGTGGTGCAGCAGCAATCATGGGCTCCCCTACCGAGCGTGACATTCTCTGCAACTCCTTGGGTAGCGGAAAATAAAAAATAAAAAGTATATGAAAATAAAGAAAAAAAGAAAAGAAAAAAAAACCAGAGAAGGGAAGACAGAGAAAAATACGGAGGAGAAGGAGAAGATGAAAAGAATAAAGAATCCCCGACCTCTTTACTATACCGATTCGTTTCTCTCTTTTTGTATAACTTGATTGGAAGAGACAAAGCTATTTGCAATTTGCCGCAATGATAGGGGATGCGGGGTGGTTCGTCTTTTTCGCTATGTTCTTATTCCACGATTCAATACTCTCGGATCGACTCTTTTCTTATTCCTGCTTGGCTACACTCGCCTTTCGATTCCTTTTTCCTTTGCCAGATTGTTCAGGGTGTCGAAGTTCGTTTTGAACCATGTTTCGATATCTTTGAAGACACGTTTTCACTCATTTTAGTCACTCCTTTATCCATTCCTAAACCTGGACCGCGATTCATGTAATTATCATCCCTCCATAAATTTTTTTTTCTCAAATTCGTTCAAATAGATTCATTCCCTTTTCCCCTGAAATCCCGTGTCTCTCTCTCTCTCTCTGTCTCTAATTTTATATCAACTCTCTGGTACATGTAGCGCCGTTAGTTAGTGCATTCAACGACGGTAGAAATCTTAGCCGAAGGTGTGATCTGGTTTAAATAAATAAAGGACACCTGCCAAGCCACGGTCTCGCCGTTATATCCTCGAGAACTAAGGATCGGATCATCGTGATCCAGCTGGAGTAGCATAGGATCAAACCTTGTAAGGCGAAAGGTATAGCTGCGAGGACCGCAGGATTTCCAGATAGAGAGACCTTCGTGTAGCTGTACTGATAAATTATAAACAAGAGTTGAAACTCTGTGCCAGGATTCTACCTCGGAGGAAACAGTCACTTCGTCAACTTGACTTCCTTCACCCTTTATCCTCTGTCTCTGTCATTTTCTGTTTCTCTGTTACAGGATACGATTATATAATATTGTTATACCCTCGTTTTGTTAATATGTACATAACTACGGGTCGAAAATTGAACTTTGACAAAGACGCCCAAGAGAGAGAAAGAGAGGGTAGTCAAGTTTCGAACAATGAACATTTTGTCCGCAGTTCTCTCTTCGGCAAACCTCAAGAACCCGAGGTCAGCGATTGACCGTTTTCTCAAGAATACCATAACTGGGTCCTGGCGGGTCTGCTCCTCGCCAAGTTCTCGATTGTTCTAATGCCAGTGGTCAGAAACTTTGGCCAAATTCAAGGGCGGTTTTATCTCCGCTCATCGATTTTCAAATCTTGGATAAATTTTCACGAGTTTATATACGTATATGCAAAACCGAAGAAGAATAATAATAAGAAGTGAAAGAAGACGTGGGTGAAAAAAGGGGATGTAAAACGGGGAAAGTTAAGAAAAAATAACGGAACATTCGAGAGCCATGGCGTATATTGAAAAGCAGCGAAAAGGACGCTTTAGAACCCATAAAACATTTGTTTCCCTTTGTACGGGGGTTGGGAAAACGGAGCGGTGGTTTTGGTACCCCAATACGATGTAGGAGGTGGCAGTTCTGCCATACATATACACCAATACCGAGGGGCAAAGTATATTGCATGCAGAAACCGCGGATTTTGAATTGAATTTGAAATCAGGTCTATCCGATTTTATCGTCCTTGCGGTGTCAAGCTTTCTCCCGCTCTTTCAACCCCGCAAATATATATCTGACGTACACATTTACGCACGTAACCGTGGCTGTTATCTGCGCAGTTTATTCCTTCTTCGAAAATTAATAATTATATAATTCATACCTATACCGGGTGATTCAGGTTGAACCATACAATACCATATTTCGGGGGTAGATTCCCCGCGAAAATCTAAGACTAAATTTCCTTTACCAAAAATCCGAGAGACCGATAGTTCCCGAGCTATGGAAGATCTTAGTTCACCAATCGCGGAGCGTATAGGTTGCGTAGACTGGGCACTGCGCAGCTCAGGCTTATGGCCGGCGCTGCCTGAGTAACCTACATGTTCCGTGATTGGTTGACTAAGATCTTGCGTAGCTCTGAAACTATCAGTCCCTCGAATTTTTGGTAAAGGAAATTTCGTCTTAGAATTCCACGAGGAATCTCTCATCAAAATATGAAGCACCCTGTGTATAATTAACCTTTTTTATTCAAATCTTTCCTTTTTCTTCGTGATTTGAGACTATGGTTAATTATTTTTGCCCCTTCCATCGATGATATTTGATCGAAAAGAAAGAAAAGAAAAAATTTTTCTATGCTATAAAATTTGCTTAACGACTTTAATAATTATTCATTTTAATCGCATGTGTTATATATATTTTATATATACCAATCTTGGAATATTTTCCTCACCCATATTATACACACGATTAGTATATAGTTGTGACGTTAAAATTCCTATGGTTATTTAGGCTATAATAATTAAAATCAATGCCTCGAGCAGGCGTGATGAAAATTTATAATATGTATATATGTGGATATTTAGATATGTGTGATATAACATATTTGATTTTCGAAACTTATGATTATAGCTTGAGGTGAAAATTGATTTACCTTTCGATAATCGATTCGATATATTTATTATAAAAGCTATGAGAAACCAAAACTAATTGCGAACATAAATTCGAATAAAAATTCTCTCAATATTAATATATATATATATGTATATAAATCGATCTTACCTGATCGTTTTCCTGCTGCTGCAAATCGTTTCCGTAAGAACCAACTGTGGTCTCTCCGTTTGGGGTTGTAGAAGCTGAGGGTCTCTGAGATGTTGACAGGTTAATCGCACCGTCCCCGTCTTGATCATGATCCATTATGCCATCGTCCTGAAAAGCAAAAAAAAAAATACAAAATAAAATTGAAGAAAGAAAAAAACGATTTTCCTACATTTATTTTCCAAAAATCTTCAATAATCCCGAATACAATTAAACATACGAGGGATAAAAACGAATTTCGGTGTTTTCTCTTCTCATTTTTTAAATTATTTATTTATTTATTTTTTTGTATGTTTCTCTATAATCTGAAGTTAATTTATTTACAATTTAAACACAACGGAACTTTCATCGCGTGTATTTATCATATCCATACGTATATACGTACGATATGTCTAGTTCAACAATCTTGAAAGCAAGATAAATATAAAATAGTATGCGACTGAAGCCGGTAATATCATTTGAACAAACGGTGTACTAAATATTAGGGTATATGGTCACAAGTATTACAATCATCGAATAACCATCGTTAATCAATAATCATTGCAGTATATTATGATATACACATAATATGTAATAAAATCATGAATCAATTTTTCAACGAAATATTTCAAAAAAAAAAGAAAAAAAAAAAGAAGAAAACAAAAATGGCGGTATATAAAAATCTAATAATAATATTGATAATAATAATAATAATAAATTACTTGATCAATCCACCGATCCAGCATTTTCATCAGTAAATTAGAAATAATTGCGTCAACGTGAAAGTGAAACATTTATAATCCAAAAACTTGCACAATTTACTATTATTCCACTCGTAACAACACATGATGTCCTAATATCTATATCTATTTATATATGTGTATATATATATGTGTGTGTATATATATATATATATACAGAGTTATACGAATATTATAAATAAGACCAAAAAAAAAAAAAAACTGTATTTATTTTTTTAATTAATAAATCAATTTTCATCGAACTTTCGGTCTTCGTTTCGGAAGAAAAAAAAAGAAAAGAAAGAAAAAAAAAAAAAAGAAAGAAATCCCAAAAAAACTGTATTCAACGAAACAGAGAAGAAAAAGAAGAAGAATAGGTGACGCCGACGATGAGAAATAAATTAAAGAATAATTAATAAAATTATATTTCTGTTAATTTTTATCATTTTGTTATATTTTATTTTATTTAATTTTTTTTTTTGCGTTCTTTGTTAAAATATATGTCAACAAATCGGTGAATAAAAATGTTAACGATTATAATTTTTGACACGATAATGCAAGAAGAAGGCCAGGTTTAAACACTGTTGCTGCGGCCACGACGAGGCAACTCTAAACACTAAACTCTCGAGCTTGAGAGAGCAGTCAGGCAGTCAGTCAGCTACAGTAGAACGCAAAGCAGCAACAGCAATAGCAGCAGCAGCAGCAGCAGCAGCAGCAGCAGCAGGCAAGCTGGCTTGGCTAGCTAGCTGGCTGGTTGGTTGGTTGGTTGGTTCGTTGGGTGTTGAGCAGGGAAGGCAGAGTGTGTAGAGCAGTGCGGGGCTTGTTGTGTAAATATAAACAAATATAGTTGAAACCAACCAACAGGCCTCGGTTGTCTGCTGCTGCCTCTGTTAAGTCGTACGTGTGCTGTTCTACGTAGAAGTGCGCGAGTTCCCCTCCCCCCCTGCCCCACCCCGACAAAAATAAAGAAAGAAATCAAGAAGGAGAAGTAGAAGGAGAGAGAGAGACAGAGAGAGAGAGAGAGAGAGAAGAGAAACAAAAATTTACCACCGGATTTCCCCCACCCTGAATAAAAACCGTATTGGTAATACAGTAGAAGTACGTGGCTAACGCGATGACGGTCATCGCATCGACGAGGTAGTACCTTAACTGCTACCCTCGGGCGACTCGTTTCCCCTGCATCAACCCAGAATGTTTCGAAGTCTACGAGTATATTCCCCCCCTAGTAGTAGCGGATGAGTGAATGGTTGGGATTGTGTTAGTGAGTTGTATCGTATGGTATTGGGTGTGTGTGAGTTCGTATAAAGTGACGAAACACCACTCGTTCCATTTCCATTTCTATTTTACATTTCTCTTTCTCTTTATAGATTTCTATCTTGATTGTAGTCACAGAGGTGTCGACAAGACAGAATCAAGTTCAGAATTTTCGAAACTCCGAATGGTCGAAATTGAGAATTCACGTGAGACGATTTCCAATTTCAAAAAAAAAAAAAACGTTGAAGTTTCGAACATTGGAATTCCCGAAAATTCAGAGATCTGGAAATCTCGGTCTCATTCTCGGGATGTGAAGACGAAAAATAGTTCATTCTGATCAAGACCCATTTTATCCACTTCGATCGATGACTTCACGGCGTCACAAATAATCGACAGGATTTGGAAACTTTGTTTTCCTGAAAGTTGAGCTTAAGACGATTAATTTGACCGCTTAACGGTCTCGATACGATCGATACAACCCGAGTTATTAAACCCTGAATGAATAGATGCGCGAATTTCAAGTTTTGGAGGTTAGGCCTTCCGGATCTTCGGCTTTCGGAATTTCGAGCCTCCGGTGTTCTTCGTTTGAAAGTTTTTCAAATCGGCCATGTAGACTTTCGGGAAAATACCCTTTCCATGCACGATGTGCAGATATCTTCCGGACATTTCATAACAGAATTCAGAGCCAGTGATAATCTGGGATACTTAGGGGATGAGAGATCACACTCTCACAAACGGAACAGGGAGCGTTGAGTAACTACTACTCAAGTGGCGATGAGAAGTTTAGTCTCTGCTTTACTTCACCATTAAACTGCATTAAGAGACGTGGAAATCACCTATTCGAAACCCAAATTACACTTTCATAATTCTGACGGGGGCTAGACTGTCCGGTAAAACCAAACTCGAGTCTTCTTCACCTCGTAGATTCTTGGGAAACGTGGTTCTGATCTAGGGTTCTTCACCAGACTCGAGAATGATGTTGGTTTTGTCTTTCAAGAGCAAAGGAACCGACCATTCGGTTTCTTGGGTTTGGAACAACTGCTTTCCACAAATATCAAAAAGCTGGCAAACGCTTTACAAATTTTTTGGAGCCAAGATCCTCTCTGGAAGAATGAAAACCGTGCCGCTCATCCGGATTCGACTCAGAGGAAAGATCATGAAATTTCATTCTCGCGAAGAGTGGAACGATTCTCACTCCCCAAAATTTCGAGAGTCGTGCTCGCAGCGGCTGTTCGATCGATTTTCTGATCGGTCTGACAGAATTCAGTCCAATATATCAATGAAATGGTAACGATCAGCGATGGAATAAGAACCGATGATTTTTCACCGGATCAAATTTTTCGTTCGTTGAAAGGAAGTTATATTTTCTCATCCTCGTATCGTGGGAGAGTTTAGAGTGAGACGATAGCTGAAGCGTTAGGTCATCATCATCTCGCCTTTCGGAGTACGGTTTTCTTCTTTCTCTCTGTTTTTTTTTTATTTTTATTTCTCACATACAATATGTGTTCCTCAGTTATATAATATATATAATACGTGTACGAGTATTGGCTTTCGTGAAATAGAATCGTTTTGTTATATTCCGGTCTGCGGGGAGTTCAGTTTACTCTGTTTATACAATAAATACCCTGGCTTTGATGCACGTATACTGCACATCCATGCACCACTTTAATACACACGTAAATACGTGTAGGCATGTACCATAGACGTGTATGTATACAGTGGGTACGAATTTCTATACAATTCTCACAGAACAGGATCAGGATTTGTTGTCATAGGACAGGACGTTTCCTACTGCCTGAAAAGTAGCCCATGAATGTACAAGGACTCGTCATTTTCAAAAATCTCTTCGTGGAGGAATTTTGGAAATTTGATAGAATCGAAGTCCCGAGTTCGGGGGATGGAAATCGACGAATCGAAGAAACAGTAATTCCCCCAGCCCTCGCGGATCGCGAATTAAAATTGCGAATTGGGGTGAAACGCGATGAGTGACGCGGATGATGGTGCAGTTCATAAATCGTTTAACGCGCATGTATGAAAGAGGAATAGGTCGGGTATGGTGGTAACAAAGTTATAGAAAGAGAAAGAAGAAGCGGTTGGTCATGCATGGTTAAGGGTAGTAGAAGCATGGATCCTGAAGCACTAAATAATGAAAGAGAGGTTTGGCCCCCGTCCGGCGTAGGAAGGTATATGTGCGCGCGTGGAGAGTAGGAAACGTAAAAATCCTTGAATCTGAGAAATTAGCGGAGTAACGAGCTGTCGGGAGGAAAAAAGGGTTACACGCGGGTCTCTGGGCTAAAAGGGTTGAATTAATGTCGCGATAAATATATGATTTAAGGTGAAAACGTTTGTGCGACTACGGATAATTTTTTATCTCAGAACCCGTCCCCGTCTCCCCGTCTCCCCCTTACCGCCTTCCCTGTAACGTTTTGCCCTCTCGGCTCGTAGAGTGGCATTTTTTTTTTTAATTTCATTTCACTCCTTTTTTCAACCCCTCTCATTCTACTCGCCGAGAAGGGGCGACGTGTGAATTCGCCACTAATTTCTTTTGCTTTTGTAATTTACTGGCTCTAACGGAGGCTGCGAAATTTACGTACGCTTTCTATTGTTTCACTCGTTCCTACGGTATCCGACGACCACCCCTAGCCACTCCCGGATATCGAACAAGACACCCTATTTCAACTCTAATCGAATTAAAACGTTCAGAAACTGGCTAGAAGAGTCCAGCGACGAAAACATTCGATCCCTGTCAAAGAAGTGTTCGGTTATCGACGCAAATTAGACAAGGAAATGTCCAGTACCGAAACAACCCTTAAACGATTCGAATAATTATCTCAGAAACGAGTTTCGCAAATTGCACAGAATGCGGTGTGAAATTCGTCCAATTATTTAGGACAGATATAGAAATTATTACGGGGTGGAAAAATTTCCCCCGTGGTTTAAGGGGGTGGACGGTCTCGGACAGGACGTTAGTTCCTCGCGTTCGCGTCCGCGTCCCAGGAAACTCGGATTTTCCCCTCGGCGACGGCGTCCGACCGCTTGGGTTCCGTCGACTCGACACATTTTGGATTAACCGCTAGACATTAGAATACGAAATTGATATATTATAGAGGCTTCTGGCCGACGGTCTGTGGTCCAACGTATCCAGCCAACCCCCGCTGACCGTGGGCACCAGGATCGCTTACTCTTTAGGCATGGTTGCTCGCCGGTCAAATCTTTCATCGCATTATCTTCCCTCGTAAAACACTTCTTTATAGGTTCCGAAATGTCTCACAGCGTACGACCGCGTCTATACGCTTCGGAAACACGTGCTGCAGTGGAAAGAGAAATAATGCACACACGTGTGATGCAGTAAAGACACATAGTCGACTTAGCAGAAAGTAGAGAAAGAAAAAACCTTCGAACATTCGTTTCTCTTCTACGGTAGACGGGATCGAAAAATTCTCCGGACAAAAGTTGTCGGGTTGATAAAGACGGACATTTTTTGTATGTAACATTTTTCTCTAAAATCAACGGTTGAACCTCATCATTCAATTTATCACCGCGATGGGAGCTAGTGTGATCCTTCACACCGGTATATCTCGCCAGATAATAACGCAATCGAAATATCTTCCATACAAAAGTTGTAGAGCTTTTCAATAGGCGCATTTTATGTTCCCGGAAATTTTTCGTCAGACTCTTTCCTGGGCAGTTAAAACTCGTACTGTGACGAAGAACGTTCTATCTGGATGTCTGATCGGGGGAGTAGCACTGGTCCGGTTTGATTAGGCAAGAATAAATAAAGAGGGAATAAACCAGGCCGAAGTTTTTTGCATTTTGTTAATGGCCTCTGTGCTGTACAAGGGAACGAACAGTGACAGGAGAATCGACGTTCCTGTTAACAGACACGAGTCTGCTAATTCCTGGTTGGAAACTGTGAGAGGAGCGGAGTGTCTGGTATCCTTCGCGATTGCTTCGTCTCTTATTTTTTCCTTGTCCAATATTCCGTTTCTTTCTTTCGCGAAGGGATCCTTGTTAGCATACTTATCAATGGCATCCCTTGGAATTAAGACTAAAGTGAGTTAACCAGTCCTGGAAAAAGGACAGAGCAGGAATAAGGAGAAGGAGACGGCGGTGGCGGATCGTTTGGTAATGGAGAATGTAGGAGGGTGTGTCTCTGCACAGAAATGTTGATAATATCAAATTGCTTGAGAGGTGGATATTGGCTCGGAGAGGAGTGAGTCCTATCCTGGGCATAATGTTGATTGGATTCAAGAGTGAGAGCATTAATCTGCGTTCTTTTATTAGAGCCGGAAAGTGAGAATGGTAAAAAATAAAAAAGGCGAGATACAGATGGAGCGGAGAGGGGAGGCGAGGCGAGGTTCTCCACTACTAAGCCAAAAAAATACCCAGTTCCCAATCTCAAAACGACGGGGGTCAGTTTCTCCGGGACCGTATACCGCCGGCGAGCGAGGTTGATCAGTAAGAACTGATCTAGACGAATGACCGTAAGTGGTGGACAAAGCCAGATAAGAAACGGGCTTTCCTCAAAAGGGGAAAACACTCTTTGAAAAGGGAGCTTTCGAAAGTGTCCTGAGGAATAGACCTCTCTTTGTTTAGCCGTTTACGGCGGAGGAAGAGATTTACTCGGATTGGTCAGCAGTCGTCCGATAGCCAAACTACCGTGTGTTGGTGAAATCCTCAGATCTGACTTTCCCTTCCCTCTTTTTCCCCCTTTTTCTTTTTCTTTTTCTTATTCCTGCTCCCGATCGCGAGCCAGTCCCTACAGTCGGGTCTTTTGCCAGTCGATGCTTACGACGTGGAACCCTCTGACAATGGTCCTGGGCATTAGCTGACAACAGAGGTGTGGACATCCGATTACCCTCGTAGGAACTTCTCTGTCTCTCATTCCCCCCGCGAGTCTGATTGGACGGTATCCTCCAGGAGTAAAGTGTCCGAGGTTTATGTGTCTCCTGATAATCAGGGAACAGGACTAGGATCTAAACAAAAATCGAACGGAATTGGTATCGACTTTTACCGAGACAAAGAATTCTCTTTTAAAGAAGTCCTCCTTTCTTCCCCAACACCCGGATGGCACCTGGGTTATTGTTTGTGATGTATGAAACGAGCAGACCGCGGATAACTAAGAGAAGAAGAAGAAGAAGAGGGGTTTATATGTACCATCACAAACCTCTTTGAGTATTGGATGGCAAAAGGAGATCCCGACCAAAGCGTCTCTATCCGAACAGTGTTTGTTTGGGATGTTTCTGAAAACATGGATCTACTTCAAGGCACGTTGGTCGGCCGTCGGTTTGGTCCTCTAATGGGTTTTGTACCCCCCCATACTACCGCAACGTTTGTTTAGCGCATCCTGTTTAGATTCTAGTAAAACCTAGCCGTTATATGCCGTACCATTCCATGTATGAAGGATCGTTTAATTTTCAAACTTTCTTCCCGTCCCGTATATCTGATCCTCATTTTCATTCTCATACCTCATCACGAATACGGTCTCCTAGCGCTCCATATAGCGCTCGAAACCGACTAGGTATCCGCCGGCTAATACCTTATACAAGATAGTTATAAAATAATGAGCTAACCTGCCGAGGGTAATAGGATTACGCCAAAATCTCTGATAATTGGGGAGGTCGAAGGTGGAGCTGGACTCTCTAATGGCCGAGAAGTAACATTACTGAGAACGGTTTACGGTAACTAAGCTTCGCTTTAATTCCTAGCCACTGCACGCGGTCCGAACCTAGAATCAAAGACGTAATTATACCATCAAAGAATATCGCGAAACCGGAATACGGGGTGGACTGAGATCGTTTTTCGTAATTCCTGGTGCGAAAAGGGTTCCGAGGAGAGAAAAGAACCGACGAAAGACTCGAACGAATCCGGAATTATTAATGACACGGAGTGCAGGAGCTGTCCACAGACTGTCGGGACTCGTTTGCTTTGACAAACCATCTGAAACATCGGAAATGATGAATGAATTCCGGGGCCCTTCGCCCGTCACCCCATCGACACCCGCGACATTATTTAGAATTTCTTAACGAAAGTATTCCGGCGAATTTACCTATATGGTTCCAGAGTTCCTTCTCTCAGGAAGAAATCTATGCGAGATTTAGGCCCGGGACATACATCAGGTACATACGTCAGCCCGATAAACTAGGGGGGATAAAATTGCAACTCACTGACCATATTTAGTGTGGGAATGGTCAGAGGGTCCTGGCATATCCTGAGGAATGGACTCGTCCCTCGAACCAACGAATAGAGAGCAGTCTATCCTCCGGACAACACAGAGTGGAGATAGGTGAGTAGGTTTTCGAAGGATCGAGGAGGTTTTCACCGAAAGAGCGCCACTGGGGTGTAAAATTTTTTGCGAATCATGTTTTCGCGATATTTTTCGCCCCGAATTCGCCACGGACTTTATACTCGCTTTTACTTCTTCCCCTTTATTTTATATACTCTAAAAATGACAATCAGAGGTTTTTCAGAGCCTCGATTATTCTCTTCTCTCCTCTCCTCTCGTCTCTTCTCTTTTACTTTCAGCTCGCTGCTCCGACTCCCTACGTTCCCTGACTCACTTCGTCGTCTCATCCCCGCGTTTGGCAGGGTGCTACCGCTCCATGAGCCACCCAGAAGAAAGGTTATCGTTCTGAGGATCATTATGCCAAGTCTTAAGTCGAGCTAATATGTTCCTTTCCCTAGCAGTATATCCTTACTTTAAACCCATCAACTACCTCTACGCTCTTCCACCAGGCATGGTTAAGGACATAGACAATTTAATGCCGTTTTATAAATTATGCACAGTCTCGTATCATCCCCAACCACAGAGTCCTGGCTACATCCAGATCCTCGAGAATTTTATTTCAAGGAAGATCCCTTCGTATTTGAAAAGAAATAAAATGCAAAATTTAAGAAAAATAGACAACAAGAACGAGAGGAATTATCATCCCGATACTAATTCATCTTATCCTTGTTAAAGGATCAATTTTTCAAGGGTGGTAGAAGCTTTTGAATGTACGGTTATGAAAAATCGTTCTCCTCGGGTAACCCGTGGCAATCATTTTCCTTATTGCGATATTGATACGTTACTTTGGTAATATGGGTTACCACCATCACTACCCTCGCCCCGGGTTGTTCCCCTCCCTCAGACGACGCCCTTCTTTTCGAACGTTAAGTATAAGGAGACTGGAGGTGAGGTGGTGGTTTGGCGAAGGGAGAATCTCTATTCCCATATCCTTCCGAGCCATCGATTCAAGGATTAGGTGGCAATTTTTCAAGCCTATACCGAATAATTACTCAATTTTATCCAGAAGCCCTTTTCTCAACGCTACCGCTACTGCTATACCTACCTACCCCACTACCCACCCTTACGCACTGTATAGGAACCTCGAAATTTTTATCCCATAGAAAATAATCGACGCGTATCAAATATTGCTTACGTACTTATCAAGAGGGTGGAAAGAAAAAAAGAACGAATTTTCCATCAAAATTTTCATATTTTCTGTTGACGGAAATTCACCAAATTTAATAATATCGTTTATATGTTTCCTTTTTTTTTAGTTTCTCTTCTTTTTCCCATTTCTTTTTTTTTTTCTGAATACTAAATACCCCTATTCGACCCCTTCGCCAAATCCAACTCGATTCTTTTATTCTTGAAGCTCAGCCGACTTTTTTTCCACCCGAATACCTCGCCCTTCTCCTGTTGTCTTATTTTAAATCTCCAATTATCACGACTCGTCAAACAGCGACAACGCGCACAGGGGTCTCGTCTCACCCCCACGATCCCCCATATAAAATAGAAAAAAAAAAGAGACAGTCTATCGACGATTTTTTTTGTCTGAGAAAAAGATACGAAAAACAAGTTGTTGCAAATTTTCAAGCTAAATGAGTAAAAACTAACCGCTCGACGGGTTTTTGCGAAGCTGGGTGAAATTACTTATGCAGGGTGGTGAAAACGCGAGTAATAACCAAGGAGAGGACTGTCGGAATGTCTTCTTTCCGTTCCTTTCATTTTCTTCTTTTTTTCGAGTCTTTTCTCGAGCCAACAGAAAAATGTTTCTATTTAGTCTCGAGTAAGTAAGCTCTTTATTAAGAGAAAGCTTTCTGGCTCAGAAGAACGCAAGCCGAGGAGTTTAAGGACCAAAAAGTGAAGCGGAGAAGTAGGGAAGAAAAAAAAAATTAGCTCAATTAAACGGTGATTTTAACATCCGATTTCGAACCGGATTACAGAGTTTAAATTCTCTAAGACGGTGATTCCTTAACTCGACGTCGTTTCTTTTCAGAAGGGAGACCCTATTCCAGAGTGACGTGTGTACTATTCTTCCCCTTTTTTTTTCCAAAACTGTATTTTTCACATAATAATCACCGAAAGTTGTTTTCCTTTTTCAAATTTATCATTCTATTTAATATTTTCGATCATTGCCTCGCCACTCCACCCCAAACACGCGGGTAATTTTCTTCTAAATTGAGGATCTACCCTCTAGATTTTTGGTGCCAGCGGAGGGATGGGGTCTGAGACCACCAGCAGCTCTTTAAAGGAAAGTGGGATAAACAGACAGTTTTATACAGCCGGAGAGAAAGGAAATGTAAATTTTCATCGAACTGGAAGAACAAGGAGGAGAGAAAAAAATAAATAAGGAAAGAATGAGATCCGGTGAAAAGATCCTGCGGGTCCGACGCGCCAGCTTCCAAGTATATCTTTACTTAATTTGGTCCATCGTTCGATCTATCAGTCGAAAACCTACCCCTAATTCTATCATCAAACCCCCTGTATCTTATATTCTATTTTTTACTGCATTTTTATGCCCCGTTTTTATTGCCTGCAACGCGATCTGAAAAAGTAGAGAGAAGATAATCGGAGCTTTTTATATTTATTAGGGAGGAGATAAAACGAGTCGAACATATACACCCAGTTTTTTTTTTTTGTTAACGTGAAATTCTCCAAATTTTTCAGTTTGCAGACAAACTTTCATCCGTAACGAATACTTTTCTGAAAAGTAACGATTTTTCGAACCGGTTAAATCAAAGTTTGGTAAATAAATTCAAAATGGCGCTGCGGGAAGCGACCGGTGGATCAAGGGTGCGGATCACTGTCCAGAGTGCAGGGCAGAGAAAAATAAGAAGTGGGTATAAGGGATTTCGAAGGATGGGGACGTGACGGGAATATATATTCCGAGGAGGACATCCGCGCGCAACAGTCAACACCAGGGTCTATGGTAACGCGCTAGGTCCTAATAATGTCCTGACGACTTCCGACGTCCTCTTCTTTCCAGGGTTTTACGAGGACCCTCGCGGATCCGGGGTATGGCACGACGTGGCGGCGGGTATCTCGGAAGAAAGTGAAAAGAATTATTAATTCGGAATGTACGTGTTACCGCCGGGCAGTTTTTTTTCCGGTTATAAATTCTACCAGATATTAGTTACACCCCTACCTCGCGCACTTTTATTCAACACTTTCCGCCGGTTATCTCCGCAGCCTCACCTCCGATCGGAAAATCTTTCCTACAAAATTTGTAGAGCTATCAAAAACGCGCGTTTTATATCCCATACATTTTTTCGCTACCCTTCTTCGGAACGATTATATCGTCGATTTTAGCGCGCGTTTTGCCTCCCGCGAGTATACTTTTCGATTTATTTTCTCCGGGATAAGTTCTGTCGAAAAATGCTTCAAACGAAAGTTGTAGATCGGATAAAAACGCGTCTTTTATATTCCACAAAATTTTTCGAGACGTTTATAATGGCGGAGTTACTCACGATTTCGTTGACGAAAACCCATGTTTTCACTTATTACATTATCTTACAGCGTAGCAATCGAACAAGCTTAGTCGTTCTACACTGAGAAAAGAGACTCGGGCGAAATTCTATCTGCCAAAAACAGATTGAAATAACGGATCGAACGACACTGATCAAGAGTCACGAAAAATCTGAAACTTAATAAGAGGTCGAATAACAGTTGTAGGTTCATATCAACGGAGACAATTTAATCGATAACAGTGTATATTGTGTGTATGCTATCTGACCACTATCTGTTCGGCCAGAAATGCAGGGATATTGTTGCTATGTGTACAATGATATCTGTCAACAGCGAACTGAAACACGGATAGGTGTATAAATGTATACACATATATATAGACGTTAATAACGAAAACCGATTCCATCCGCGTGGCGGGTACTGAATTCACAGATATTTTTATTTCACCGCTAATTCAGGGGATATTTGAGCAGACGACAAAAGCTGGACATATGTTAACAGCTGGGTGGTTCCTGTATGTGTCTGTGGATGAATCGATTCCTTCCAAAAGTTTGAAAAATAGAGGGACATGCTTCGCTGTTACACGCTGCTGCTAATTCTGGACGAGTATTATATATTCTGATAACTTCACAGTGTGATAAATAATTGACAGGATTTTGAAAGTTTCTTTTCCGAGAAGAAAATCTCGAGATGATTAATTTGACCGCTTATCGGTTCCGATACGATCGATACAGCCCAAGTTATTAAGCCTTGAATGAATAAATGCGCGAATTTCAAGTTTTAGAGGTTAGATTCTCCCGATCTTCAGCTTTCGGAATTTTTAACCTCCGGTGTTTACTCGTCGCAGTAAAATTCCGTGATTTCTGAGTCGAAGTATGAATAATTTGGTGATGGAGTAAAAACTTTGTTGTTCAAACTGCAGATTACAAACGAAATCGAATGACTGGCTATTCGCCAATATTAAAACAACCGTATAGGTACATGTATACGTATCTACGCACGTAGACGGAAACGATGATAAAAAAGGAGAATTCTATTCCCCACAGATATACCTACATAGAGTTTCACTAGATACGAGTTGTTTTTATTCGAACAAACAGAACAGGACTTTTCGCCCAACCCTGAAGCGGATCTATAGCTGTCTATACCGAATAATCAGAGCTGAACTTTCAGCTCCAGAAAAATTATTCTAATTGGTATTTTTTCATTTGGATCAAAGTCTCTCTTTTTTTTATCTTCAAAGTTAAATACGTCATCGCGACACCCCGTATGTAAGGTCGATTCAAATATCTAGAGCATATGACGTCGAGTCAGGAAGAGTCTCCAACCTTCGATAAAATAACACACCGTGTTATGGGAAGAGCTATCTGCATCGTATGCAGTCGTATATGGAATACTATGTCGAGGTGGTACGTCTGTTGATGCAAAAATTTAAATTTTTCTCCCCACCGCACGTTATACTGGTGCAGGAGATTCTCTTAATGGGAAATAGTGGATCAAAAACCCTCCCTGCAACGAGTGAAAGAATAAAATCAACGATTTGTGAACCAAAGAAAGTCTCACTTCGAATTTTCGTGGCTCAAAAACTTTTCGTCTTCGCATCCTGAGACATAGAATTTTTGGTCTCTCGGGGGTCTGGACTTTGGGGATTTCGATATTCTGAACTTGAACGTTACTGGAAGTCCGAAATCGTCTCGAGCGAATTCTTTGCCCGAGGAAAAATTCGCAGGGAAATTGGCCAGTAATTGGGTAACACCTCGTGGATGGATGGATTTCGACGTGTATCCGAATTTGGTATTTATGGGGTAACGGGTATGGGGTAGGGAATAGCTGGTTACGTCTGAAGGAGCCTTTGGGCCATGGGTTATAGAAGTGACGTATTATATAGGTACCAGAGTCTGGGCGTAGGAGGAGAGAGGTCGTTTGGCAATCTTGGGGGATTCCCCAGGATACAATGGGATCTCAATACATCACCTCGCTTAACCCAGCCCAGGGAACCTCGCTTTTCCAGATGGCGTAATAGCTTAGGAGACGATGTAATAGCCGGTGGTGCTTCTAAAGGAAACCAGCTATATGCGTATATCTATATAGTATATGTATACCCACGTATAGTTCAACAAGCCAAAATGGAACCGTTCGTCTTTCGTCCTCATTGTGATATCGACAACGTTGGGTACTCAGAAAGCATATGACTGGTCGTATAATTGAGGAGGTTCCCCATTACCCCTGGATCAAGAAATGATTCATAATTTTTACCCATTTTTATATCGCCCGTTGTTTCCCACCGATGAAATTCACCCCGGCATAAAATTCGATCTACGTACTAAACTGATGAGTTTACCGAAAAAATGCATAGGACATAAATTGCGCGTTGGACTTTTCCCCGCAAATTTCATTCGGAACATTTTTTCATCAGATCATAACCGGCCGAGATACGAGCTAAAGTTCGCCGACTAACTCCCCCCACCTTTCTCACAGCTACAGTAGGACCCCGAACGAACCTAACCCAAAGACCGTAGGATCTAAGGCCGTTGTTTTCCACCGATAAAATTCGATCTACGGACTAAACTAATGAGTTTACCAAAAAAATGCATAGGACATAAATTTCGCGTTACATTTTTCCCCGCAAATTTTATTCGGAACATTTTTTCATCGGATCATAACCGGCCGAGATACGAGCTAAAGTTTGCTGACTAACTCTCCCCACCTTTCTCACAGCTACAGTAGGACCCCGAACGAACCTAGCCCAAAAATCGTAGGATCCAAGGCGCTGCAGTCCCTCGGAAATCACTCTCATCGCTCTGAGGCCGTTTCATAGAAGGGACGGGTAAAGTGGTTTAAGAATTGGCTTCGACAGAGGTGTCTGCATATCCTCTGAAACGGTTTTAACGTCGTTAAAAACGATCGTGGATAAATTTAGTGTGATATTTGATAAAGCGATGGTGGAGGTTTTTAACGTTCGTTGAATATTTACGGTCCCTGGAAAGTGCATCGGCGCTTTGGTAGCTAGTAGGCATTAGTTAGAGGGAGAAAAGTTCACCGCTGATAGAAAAGAAAATTGACGTTGCATTCTGCACCAGCACCGGACGTTCATCCATACGTTCGAACATCACCGGGGCGTTGACACTGCGATGTTGGCTATACCGTCGGATTTCTCTCCCTCTTTCTCTCCGGTGGTCAGAATCTCCTCTCTCTCCTCTCGTCTCTCTTCTCTCCTCTAAATAGTGAACGTCGCCGTCGAAAGGCGGAGTCGACGTCGTGGACGCGCACCTTTCCACCTGCCCTGTTCGAATGGAAGACACGCCCCCGCGGAATTCTCCCAGTAACGCCTACAACTTCACCATCTCCTCATCCTCATCCTCATCCTCATCCTCATCCTCATCCTCATCCTCGTCCTCGTCCTCGTCCTCGTCCTCGTCCTCGTCTTGGTAGCGACGCGCATCAAGAGGCAAACGGTACGTTGTTGTAATTCCAAGAGAGAGAGAGAGAGAGAGAAAGTGCGAGGAATGCCTACGTGCATGTCATTCGATTTTCAAAATGTACTTGAGCGGTCGAAAAACGGGGGATGAAAAACCGTCAACGATTTCGTTGCAGCTTGCGGAGTGAAAAGGGTCATGCTGGTGTTTCACACCGAGAGAAAAGTCATGCCATGATCATTTACCGGAGTGGAATGATGATGGAGAAGACTATGGGGGTGATCGAAGCACGAGAAAGAATAAGGGAAGACGAAGATAAGATCGTCTGTTGACGAAACACCGGATTTTAGTAGCAATTCTGATCGGAAATCCACCCTCGATGTAAGAATTTGAAATTTACACAGGTACCTAGAAGGAGAGAGATGAAGAAAGGTAAAGAAAGCGAGAGAGAGTAGAATGGAAAATGGCCGAAACAAATCTGGCCAGGTTAGGGGGGGTGGGGTGAAGGGGGCTGGGGGTGGGCGAAGGCGAATAAAATCGAAGATGGCTCCAGGGTTGGCTGGCTCGCTCGCAGATTTTCTCCAACTATCAATCTTGACTGTTATTACTGGCCGAGTCAAGAACAAGGCGAGAAAGATGGCGGGGGTTGGTGGTTGGGGGTTGGGGGTTGAGGGCTGGGGGTAGGGATGAAGGTAGCTCGGGTAGTCTGGGGGTAGCTGCTGAGCTTTGCCTGGGGTTGAACCCAGGCATCTGGGCTTCTGACTGTTGTAGGTACTTATGTAGGTGTACGTATATATGCATATCAGACCTAGGTTACGAGCATGTGTCTACATACAAATTTTCGGAGTGGACATTACCCAGGAGACTTTTCAAATCTCCATGGATAATACAGGAAAAAAAGAAAGAAATTTGAGAAAAGAATTCGCTGTCTCATATCGGGACTCGTTTGTGAAATACGTAATTTTTTACAGCATAACTCTACTCGGCTAGGGTTTTATCATTCAGGGACGATTCTGGACAAATCTCGGGAATATAAGGTTGGCAGTATGCAAATGTTTGATCGCCAGAGTTATCTCGCTGTTATACCATGGGAGAATTGAAAGATCAGTGTATAACGTTTCCTAAATATATGTACATATTATACTGCAATCTTCATTCCGAATTATTACAAACAGTATATTAAATAAGAATTTAGTTTTCTCTAGTTCAATTCACGAGGTTAGACATCTTCTAGGGACTTTTTTTGCAGTGCCGAGCTATCATTTTAATTCTATCCAATGCAGAATTCAAAGATAGGATTGTGAGATCAGTGTACTCATACAGAGCTGCAATCTTTATTGCGAATTCTTACAGACAGTCTATGTATAAAACAACAAGTTATTTTTCTCTGGTTCAATTCACGAGGTTGGACATTTTCTAGGGACTTTAAACTTTTTCTAGGGACTTTTTTGCATTGCCAACCTATCGTTTCTAATTTGTCTAACCCGAATCGACCGATGCGACCTCACCAAATCGGTGTTGGGGTATCGAACATGCATACGTTATTTTTCGATTCTCTATCACATTTTTTCAATTTTTATTTATCTTTTTCTCAGGTTTGACTCCAGGTATTTTTTCCTCTCTCTGTTTCTCCGTTTCCCTTTTCTTGGGCATATTTCTCGAAGGGTTGTTTAGAGGGAGAAAGAAAACGAGAAACTGTATACAGAGGGAATGCGAAGGCGCTACAGCACGTGGGGTGAGCTTCGTGCGCCTGCCTGCCTGTTTCGCTATATACATCTATAGGGGGTTGGCGAATCCCCCCCACTTGTTGTGCCGTACTGTAGTCTGTATAGGGTAGTTGTGTTGACGGTGAGTTTCACCCCCTGTGTATCGAGAAACCTCGATGCTGGCCCAGGCGATGCTGCCGGCAAATTAATCTCCGCTTTATACGATACAAGTGTATCACATACGTCTACTTATCTGTGCATACACGTTCGATATATCGCAAATTTGAATGAAAAATATTTTTCAAAAAAACTGTGGAGTCAGTACCTTCACATTTTTCGAATGAAAATTGGAATCGAGTTCCATGAAGAAAAAGTTTCGTTTCCTGAACGGGAAAATCAAACTCAGGGGTAATATTCTATGAGATTAAGCTCTGCGAGGGAACTAAAGAGGGGGAAGGAGCGAGTGAGATGTAGAGGGGTAGTAATAATTAATAAATGCGAAAACGCATTAGTATGCGACATAGAGGTGGGTAGCTGCTACTTTGAGAGGAAACTAAGCATATCTTGAGGTCCGCAGCTGAGATGAAGGTAGAAATGAAAACGAGGGATGGGACATGGGGTGAATGGGGGGGAACAACCCGACGACCTGTACCTCCTATGGGGGATTATAAAATAATAAAGAGAGAAAATTGGGTAAGGATCAGCTTGCAGAACGTTCCGAGGATCTTGGAAGGTTGCGTCGCAGTATAGAGCGAGTCTTGGACTAATCTTGAGAGGTCGTCAGCCCCCAGACGTCGTGGTCTCGATTTGTCTACCCCTTTAAGGACGTGTCGCGGGATTTTGTGCTTTCGTTGAATCCGGAAAAAATTGGACAGGAAAAATTCTAGACTTTTATTACTCAATTTGTTACTGATCGTAGTATAACATTTTTGTACCCGTAGTCGTAACTCGTCAGGGTTAAGTGATATCGAAAAAAATGTCGGATAAAAATTGCGCAGTTTGGTATATTGCACATTTTATATTCAATGATTTTTTTTGTTAAACCATCGCGACCGTTGTTTAACTAACTTTTAGTCTCTCAGCCGTAACGCTTGGCGAGTACGTTTATGGAAATGGATATAATATCAACAGCTGTAAGTCTGATCGGAAACATGTTCAGATAAAATTTGTAGAACTGATTAAGAGGAAGATTTTTTGTCCTATAAACTTTTGACGTAGATCCATTTCCTAGGCTTCTAGACGCTAATTTATAAGGAACTGGATTAATCGTAGCGTGTGATCATCGTGGACATATCTCGGCAGCTGTGAATCGGATCGAAAAAATGTTCGAACAAACTTTGTAGAGCTAATTGAGGCGGAAATTTTATGTTCTATACATTTTGTACGTAAATCTATTTGTCTGTGAGTTAGTTGAGGATTTATAACGGATCACGTTCGAGAGAATTGAAGCTGAAATTTTGGAGGCCTCTCGTATGTAATATGCGAAATGACGATTGTACAATAGATTGCGACAAAGAAAGTGATAATTTTAGGAGGCTAATCGAGGGTTCCTATTAGTAGTCAGAGTATGAAATCGCGTCGCGACGTTGTAAATGCTAACAACGTTATGTAATTAGGTAAAAAGTTCTGTAATCAAGAAGTGGATCTTCCCCCATCCCTTTCCTTGTTTCAGCTCCTTTCTCTCTTCTCTCTCGGTCCGTCTCTCGCATTCGCATTAAAATAGTCTCAAGCTAGGAGAGAATAAAGACGGAGACAGTGTGTGTCCTGCATATCTTAAAACCCTGGGGCGAGTCGAAACTCTCTTCTCTTCTCTTCCCATTCCCAAAGTCTCGACTTTCCTTCTCTATCCGGTTAATAAATGCATATCGCTGCACTGGGGTTTAATTTCGAGTAAAAAATGCTATTAGAAAAAAGAAAAATTTCAAGATTAAAAAAAAAGAAAAGAAAAAGAACAGAAGGGACTAAAATTTCGACGATTTCGATCGACCTTCGTGCGAATAAAAATCGGCGATTTTTTCAAAGAGTAGAAAATCATTTTGCCCGACGTTTAGACTTGCGGAATAACGTATGCTGATAAATATCCGCGTTTCGCTTAGTCAGCGAAACGTTAAATAACATTTCTTCGGAATTATGACTCTCTCGACGGTATTCTGCGATTCTTGACGTCACCGTGACAGCCGAGGTTAAGGCCAGAACCATTACGTTGCGAAAATCGAGCGACATCATCGCAGAATAAAATTCCGTACAGATTTTTGTAAAAAAAATCAAAAAATCGAAAAAAAATTTGAAAAGTTCCCAAGAAAAAAAAAAAAAACCTGATTTTTTTTTTCATTTTCCAATCCTAATTCAAAAAAAAAAATGTATTCGAGGGAGTAAGATTACGTCTCCGTATTTAACCCTTGAACCGCATTTATCTCGCTTCATTAATTGCGTCTGAAGCGAAACGGCAATCTTCGTTATTTTCTTTGGTATTCTGCAACGCTCTGATCGCGTCGAATTGCACTGCAGAGCGTATGTCAGTCGGGCTACATTCTATCGCGTGATTAAGGCGCCATTAATTAATCGGCTAATTAGCAACTAATTAGCCGATTATTAATTATCTATGGAAGAGATAAGTCGGATACGCAAGGGTCAAGTCAATTTGCGAGAGGTCATAAGCCGATAAATCTCGTCTAACGACACGCGCCGTTCAATTTCTGGCTCTCTTTGCGATACGCGATACCAGAAACCGCAGATCTTCCCCACTAGGTAAATCGGCGTTGCGTTATTCGAACCGATTTCTTTTGGCTCATTAATTCCGCAAGATATCCATTCGTTGGAAAATAAAGCTGCGCTTTTTTAGACCCATTCTACGAGCGTTCAACGAGCCCAAAAGAACCGATTTCCGATCAACCGATTCGGAGCTATCGCACTTTCTACTCTCCAACTTCAAAATTCGATATCTCGAGATTGGTAGGTCGGAAATGATCCGATCAAAGCTTTTTGGAATCGGCTGGGACCAGGCTGTGATACACGCAGTACGAAAGTGTAAAATTCTGCTCGGAAAAATGAAGTTCGCGTCGATTTCTCGCGAGCTGAATGTGCCGGATAAAAATCGGTTGGATTTTATTTTCTTTAAAGACGAGAGACGAGCGGAGCGAGAAATAAGGAGAGCAGAAAGTAGAATGACAGTCTTTCGGGTTGTTAATTTAAAATAATTCTTTCATTTCATAAGGAATTTCGGGCAGAGAATGAAATGAAAATAAAATAAAACGAGGAACAAATGGTGTGCAAGGGGTTCCAGGGGGTCGTCGAGGGAACCGCGACTCCTAAGATAAACAGCTTTTTGAGAAAACAAAGCAAATTATGAATATACACACCCTTCCGAGTTTGTGGCTACGAGGCAGCCCCGAAATAGGGGTTGAATTTAGTCGAAAAGAAAATTTCTGAAGGACCGGGCAGGGGGCCGGGAGGATAACCGCCACCCAAAACCATAAGAAGAAAGAATGAACTACCCTCTAATTTTTACACTCCGGATGACAACGACTGGATAAATTCCCTCCCCCGAACGTTAAGGGTATCCGGAACTTTTTAACCGACGCTTTACAGAGGGAGAAGAATGGCAAAAAAAAAAAAAAATGCCAACGTTTTGCGAAAATTTATTTACGATTAATCCAAAAAATTATCTCGTCCGATAAAAATCGATTTCATAGGGGTGAAATTTCCGTCGATTAATTATTGGTTTTTTTTACTTACGGAAAATCTGGTAGACCGGTTAACGATCGCGAAATGTTATTCGCCGCATGTGTGATATAATAAATGGGAAAAAAATTTTGACGAAAGAGGGAAACGAAGAAATATAAGAAATATAATTCCGCGAGATCGTTCGCCGTTGAAGAATTGCGACTTATTGTTAGTTCGCGGTTTTGCCCGAGCGTTTTTATAGTTAAATCGTAAAAGCGTTCGGGAGATGATTTCCCATCTTCCTCTTCGGTTAGATATGTGCATTCTATCCACGCTATCCTGCAATGAAGCGATGGAAAGTGTGCGGGAAAATTTAAAAAAAAAAACTGATCGATCGATGATAAGCAGCTGTTTGCGGGACGTCAACATGTAGGAATAAAATCAGTCATTCAATTATTCTCAAGATTCTAGAGTCAGTCGTAGAAGACTAGACTCCTAGGTTGAAAGAGAAACTGGTGAAAGTCAATTTTCCGAAAAGAAAACCGCGATTTTTTGTTTTTTTCTTATTTATTTTTCCAACCAAAAAAAAAAAAAAAAAAACAGATTTTCATCCGTTTGTTCTATTTTCATTGATTGATCAAGATTTGTGTTCCCCGTTCCGCGCAGGTATACACGCGACGCCTTATACGCTGTATATTTGCATGGAATAGGAAAATTCGCTCACGGCGTTGTGCAGAACCGCGGTCGTCATATATTCACATATTTTTCACATCTGTCTCTATTTTTTTGCAAGGACGAATTTTTCTATTAGCATTTAGTATAAATCGAGCGGACGTAGGTATATACATATACAGACGCGAACTACGATCGTTTTGAGACGGAAAGGAAAATTTCTCTGTCTCGCAAATTTTTTTTTTCTTCTTCGCGTAATCGTTGACCATTTTTTTTTTTTTTTTGATAAACTATAAGGATAATAATACTCGAACTTACACCGTATCTTGATTGACCTCTCAGGCTCGATTGCCAGGGTACTGCAGTTGGCTGAAAGTGTTCCTTGATCCAGGATCCGTTGTCGAAAGGACTGTCTCCTAAATGCCCCTGAAAATAGAAGATCGAAATAAATTTTTCTGCGCTTTTTCTTGTATTTTTCTCTTATCTTTCTTCTTATAAAAATTACAGTTAAAAACAAAAATTAGAAACGAAAAGAAAAAAATAAAATCGAATCTTACTACTAGCGTGTCTTTTTAAGGGAGGACAATTTTCAGTTTGCGAAAATCAGAACAGCCGATCGGAGATCGAGATCGAAACGAATTTTGGATGAAAAAAAAAAATACACGTTCTTGCAATTTTTATGCAAAGAAAAAAAGAAAAAAGAAAAAACACATTTCTACGATATATTCTTCCTGGGCGAATGTCTGGGCGCAAGGGGGTGGCGGGGGTTCCACGCAACTTTACACCCCATAAGCCTTATTTTTCTTTTAACTTAAACTTCTCCCTATATACTATATATATATATATATATATATGTATATATATAGGTATATACATACCGCCTATAATCTACCGAGAGAAAGTGAAGGAAATAAGGAAATAAGGAAAGGAAGAGAAAGAGGGAAGAGGGTCTTTTTTGAAGAAGAGTCGCGCGGGGTGGTCGAGGGGGAAAAAGTACGAGGAGAGGGGGAAAACGTCCCAGTTTTCGAATAAATCACCAGGTATAATGAGTACAATTTATCTTCCTTGGCATAGCTGCTGTTCGTGGTGTTGGTCGGTGGGCTCAGGGCGAAGGTATAGGTGCAAACTGTATATATGTACATACGTACGTGTATTATACATACAGTATTTGCATAAAAAATTTTCAATGAAAATGAAAATGAAAATGAAAATGAATCTTTTGTTTTTTATTTTTCTGATTTCGTACGTTTCATTTTTTTCTTTCTGTCTCTATTTTTTTTTCTTTGGAGGGGGATGAATATCCGAGGAACGGGGGTTGGGCCGAGAGAGACTCGAATATCTGATGTATAAAGGAATCATGTAAAATATAGACATTTTACGACATAACCAGCAGCTGCAGAGGCCCTAGAGGCGTAAAGAGAGAAGGAGAGATGAGACTCAAAGGTGATTGTAATAATATTTCAGAAAAAGATTTATGCAGAATTTCAGATTCCCGTTCTGTACATAAAACGCGTTTTAAATTCGTGAAGGCACTCGCAACTCGAACGGAGGATCCGCGATCGTCCCGCGATTCCGCGAGTTGCCGATAAAGCGGGGCGACGCGAGGGAGGGTCTCGGTACGAACGGACAGATCGACACAGACTTATACTAACCCAAAAACGAGAAGAAGAAAAAGTAAGAAAAATAAGGGAGCAAGGTGCCAACTGTAATTGGCAATATCTATCGAATTTGAAAATAAATCTTCCGGCCAAGAAACAGAAAAACAAAAAAAAAGAATAAAGATAAGGGAAAGAAAAAGACTCGAGGTTTTAGGGGCGCGAGAGAAACAGTTCAGTACTTACAAATGTTCGGCTCGCGTTAATCAGGGCTCAGTTTCTTTTTATGTATCGATCCGTATAGAAATTAGATACTGAATTTAATCCTGAATTTTTGGAATTTGAATACTACCGATTTCCAGTTTTCGAAAATGGTATTTCCCCCGAAGTCTACATAGTCGATTCGAAAAACTTCGAAACGGGGAACACCGGAGGTTCAAAATTGCGAAAACTAAAGATCCGGAAGACCTAACCTCGAAACTTGAAATTCACGCATCTATTCATTCAGGGTTCGATAACTCGGGCTGTATCGATCGTATAGAGACCGTTAAGGGGTCAAATTAATCGTCTCGAGATTTTCTTTTCGGAAAACAAAGTTTGAAAATCCTTTCAATTATTTATAACACCGTGAAGTTATCGATCGAAGTATATAAAATGGTTTCCCATGAATTGGGTCTGGATCAGAATCGACTATTTCTCGTCTTCGCATCGGGATAAACGTACCGAACTTTCTGAATCCTCGGGCACTGCCTTTTCATCATTTTTCAAGCCTGTATCGAACGTAGAATAAGAAGCAATATGTTGCGGAGAGCAAAAGCGATTTAGAGACGTACGTGTATATATATACACATTATAAGCAGCAATAGAGAGAGGTAGCAGAGCTAGTATAGTAGAGGTCCGTGCCTCTAAAAATAAATATGTTGTTTATTCACAAGTAAACCGGATGCCGCTGTTTGCTTAAGAACAAATTGTTTTGTTAAGTTTCCCGTCCGCCCGGGTTAAACCCTCCCCCTACCTCTATTTTTCTCTCTTTCTTTATCTCTTTCTCTCTCTCTCTCTCTCTCTCAAACTCACTCTATACCTATATACTATACCCATTAATACATAGCTATAAGCTTATAAAGTACATATATATATATATATATATATATATATATATATATATATATATATATATACATATACGCGTATAACCATATAGCCATATGTATTATACACACAGCTGTGCAACGGTCATATCATTTCATACACAAAGAAGAAATAAACGAAAAATACTAACAATAATAATAATAATAACAATAATAATAATAACTTTTTTCGGTTTTTCCTTTTCATTTTTTATTTTTTTTTTAGTCGAAGAAAAACGTGAAAAGAAAAAAAAATGAAAATTAAGTAAATTAGATGAGATAATTTTGTGATATTTGTTATAAATTTTAGGATCGATAAGTATATAGTCGGTATGTGTATATATGCGTGTATAGCGTTCGAGTGGTGCACCGGGCTAGGCATAGAAGCAGTCGGTAATCTTACTGTTAATCTTTATTTAATCCTTGACTAGCACTTAAGCTGTGTTTAAGTGCC
Source organism: Tenthredo amoena (assembly GCA_963966615.1). Taxonomy (NCBI): domain Eukaryota; kingdom Metazoa; phylum Arthropoda; class Insecta; order Hymenoptera; family Tenthredinidae; genus Tenthredo; species Tenthredo amoena. The sequence continues at coordinate 2,489,651 of OZ016495.1, read as the reverse complement.
GTGAAATTGGTGCCTAGAGCTCCGGAGAGCCAAAGGAACACTTGAATTCTAACCAACACGGTTTGTACAAGCATTCGCACAAGGTGCGCCACGCGCACACCGATACGGCGTACATATGTACGCGCGGGAATCGAATTCAAATTTTGAAAAAAAAAATTGGAATCGTTTGAAATTATTCAGGGTAGATCGAGGGCTTAGAGGGTAGAGGGTGGATGATAGAAATGGAGGACGGAGTAAACCTGCATGGGATTGTAGTAAAGTCAAAAAATATGAGAGTAACAGTTTTTTACGTCAAAATTTATGCCATAAAAGCTCAATAACCTTGAAGTTTTTTTTTTTTTTTTCTTTTTTTTTTTTCTTCTTCTAAACCGTACGAGATAGGGCGCAGGGTAAAGAGAGAGAGAAGGAAAAGTTGATATTTATATACACGGTGCCGGTGAAATATCATATTTAATTTTTATTATATCAGCTGTATGCATTGTGTGCTGCGTCGTACGGTCTCGGTTGCCTCGCCGAACGGCAGCTATATGTAAATATAGCTTGATACATAGGATACTCTCTTATAAACACCCCATTCTTATTCTCAGGGCGTTTTCGCCACCCAACTTCGACCCACGAACCCCCGGCCCCCGGCCCCCGGCCCACGTACCCCCAACCCTCTACGTTTTCGCCTCTTTTCTTCTCTTCTTCGTCTTATTCTTATATTCTTATTCTTATTCCTCTCTCTTTTTAGCCGCTCTTTTCGTACTTCTGCCTGCATTTAGTAGACGCTATTATTTTCACCTTAAACGACGAGAAGAATGTTATACGAGTCTCATTATCGGTCGGTGCTGCAACGAGCTGCAACCCTTGACAACCCCTCTATCTTCTACGACAAATTAAAGATTTAGATTTGTTTATCTGACCAAGGACTGACAAAAATCTTCATTTATTCTTCTCTCAGAAGTTTTGCACAGTTTTATTGCCAAGTAATTTATTCATTTAACTGTTTCCATGAAACTTTCAACAGATTTTCACGTTTTTCGGTCTTTAAAGTACGTTGAGGTTAGAATTTCATACCGAAACGATCACGTTTTCGTAAAATCGTCAGCCATCTTGGATCCGCCATCTTGAATCGCGAATATTTTAGGTTAGAATCGGAAGAAAATGGTCGAGAAACTAATTCGAATTGAAATTGTACTAAATCGAATAATTTTTCGACATTTTTGAAAAAAATTCGAAATCGTCTCGAAGTAATATATGCACGAGCATCCGTCGATGAGTTGTCGTGGAATAGATCAACTCGGTATCAAAAGTGTGAGTCGGGTTTGACTTAGGGATGAAAAAACGAAAGAAAAGAAAGAAAAGAAGAGCGAGAGAGAGAAAAAAAAAGAAATATCAGAATGCCGAGAGAATGTCAATAAGCTCGATAAGCAGTCAGTCCCCTGTGAAAAAGGGTCTCCGATCGCTATACTCGTATTCGCGACTCTGAAGCATCGTCGAATCAAGGCAGCACCGCCACTACCACCAGCATATACCTAGCCGTGTCAAGAGCCTCGATTCTCATCCCCAAAAATCTACCCCAGAAAGTTCTCTCTTCATTTGACTGATTCGCGCGCACGACTTGCCTCGAAGTGGACCCTAAAATCTTGCCTGACCAAGCCTGACCCGCCCTGAGCGCACGTGCTCCCCAAACCCACCCTGACTTTCTGACGACTTGATATTGCCGCCAAGTGCCGAACAAATATTGCATTTCTCACTTAACTTGAGCCCCTGCAGAAACCGTTGAGAAAAAAAAAAAATAAAAAAATAAGAAGGAGACGAAGGCGGAGAAAAAAGGAAAGAAATTTCTATAAATATCGATAGCAACATGTAAAGGGGGTCTATGATCGTTCGCAGAAATCTCTGACTGCGCTAACTAACAAGAAGGGTTCTTTCTCGACAGAGAGTCGTGGGTAAAGAAACGGAAACAAACTTTAAGCCCAGGAATAATTTCTGAACTTGTTTAACTGCAGCGACGATCGTATGTGCAGGTCAGTCTAATTTCAGACTGTTTTTCGGGCACTGTTTAAATCGAGAAGGAGTAACTTCAGGGGAAAATGATAGAGGAATAAAATGTGCCTTTTTGTCTGTTCTACAACTTTTGTTTCAACTATTTTTCAATTAGACTAATTCCCGAAGAGATATATGCGATACTTTAACTCTCCGAGTTTCGTTGCATTATGTGATCGGTGTGATTTCAGCTTTTCATTAGACACTGTATAACTTCCGAAGGAGCAAGTTCAGGTGAAAATGATATTGGAATAAAAGATGCCTTTTTGTCAGCCCTACAACTTTTGTTTCAACTATTTTTCAATCGGACGGATTACCGAGTAGATATCCGGGATCATTTATCCCTCCGAATCTCGTCGAAGTGTGAAGACGAGAGAAAAGGGGAGGAAAAAATATTTTATATTCAGAAGGGACAGAATCGAATCAGACTCAACTCAATTTGAGAATTGGTTTATTAGGCCGCGTCTTTTCTCCAGGTGTTGAGCTGATTCTCAGTGATTCGCGGTAGAGAAGAGGAGCGAGACCTTTCGCTTGACTCCCGACCCTTTTTTTATTTTTTTTCCCTTTTTCGTTTAACCCGCAGCACGGGTTACATCCTCGTAACGATCGTCGAAGGACCTATTCAAATATTCGAAAAAATTTTCTAGACGATTTGAAAACAGAAATATATATTCGGGGCTGGAAAGGTTCTTGAAAAATTATCTTTTCGTCGCGCTTCTTTCTAATTTGTTTAAAAAAAAAAACAAAAAAGTCGAGAGAAAAAGGAAACAGGAGAATTGAGAAAAGAGGATAAATTTATAATGCTTCTAACGTATGTGTGCCCGTGTGTGCGTCGGTCTGGTTAAATCGGGGCACAAAGTGGCTGGTGAGAAATGGGCAGGTGGACAAATACTAAAAATGCTAACCTAGCACAACCAATGCACCCAAAGCTGAATATATGCCGAGGTAAAGCGTGTAGTTACGTACGGGTTTAATATTGCCATTCGGTGTACAGTGGTAATATTATTATCCTCTAGTTCTGGTTCTAGATCGCGTGTGATAAAGTGCACGAAACGATATAGACCTCCGAAGCCACAGAATGTGGAACCCAGTTCCCTGCCGCAAATTTAACCCTGAGCAAACGGTGTTGAACTCGATTCGAAAAAGATGGTCTGGAACAAGAAAGTTGGATGAAAATCGAAAATGGTTAACGCGTGGATTAACCAAGTGAAAATCGAGAGAAAAAACGAGTCTGACGGATGTAATTTCGGATTTTTTTAAGGCACGGTTTAAATCCGGAAGGAGTGATTTCGGGAGAAAATGATAAGGACATAAAAGGCGCCTTTTTATCTGTTCTACAACTTTTGTTTTAACTATTTTTCAATAAAACCAATTTCCGAGGAGCTACACGCGATCCAGTAAGCCTATACGAATTTTGCTATATGTGATCGGTATAATTACAGATTTTCATTAGGCACTGTGTAACTTGGATAGGAGTGATTTGAGAAGAAAATAATATGGAGATAAAAGGTGCCTTTTCATCTGTTCTACAACTTTTGTTTAAACTATTTTTCAATAAAATGAATTCCCGAGACGATATACGCGATTCTGTGAGCCTCCGAATTGCATATGATATTATATTATATGTGATCGCTATAATTTCAGATTCAGGCACTGGTGTAACTTAGAGAGGAGTGATTTCATGAGAAAATGAAAGAGGGAAGAAGAAACGAGTTTGACGGATGACGAACAGGGTGGAAGAATTATGGGTCGTCAAGTTTAGGAAAAGTCGAATGAAAAAATGTAAGAAAAAATAATGAAAATAAGAGAAAAAATAAAATAAAAAATGGAATAATGGCCACCGCTGAGAGAAGCTTAGAAGATTATTTATTATTTCATATACACAGAAGCGAGTCGATAACGGGCCTGTGGTACATTAGCATTTTTTTGTTGTTTAAAAATGAAATATAGGAAAGGGGGGTGGGAACGAGTAGAACCCAGGCGCTTCTGATCCCCAAATAAGTGGCGCTGCTCTCCGCAGAATACGAAATGCAAGAGCCAAGGACGTACAGGGTTGAAACGCGAGACAAAGTTTTGAAATTTTTTCATTTCTTACTCGCGTACTATAATACTTGCTACCATGAGATTTGAAATATTTCACATCCTGTTCATTATGAAAGCACATTTTTTTTTTTTTTCTTTTTTCATTACGTTTTTCCCAAAGAAAATTTTCAATCTTCAAAAAATCACGTCAATCGACAAAAGATTCTTCAAATATTTTCACAACCGATGGTATACACACATACACGTATGCGTATACATACGTTGTATACAGGTTATTCGCGTTTTTAACGATTTCGTTCAGATTTTGAAAAAAAAAAATATATATTTTCCACTACCTGACTAATATTATCCCCTGTGGAATTAAATCATAACTAAATTCGATATTGTTCCGAGACCAAAGGTATTGCCTACATATACTGGCACATTTCTTTTTTCCTTTTTTTTTTTTTCAAATTCCACAGGGACTCGATACTTCGACAAACAAAACATTCATTGGGGTAAAAAATATTATACAACGAAATGGGAAATTTTTGTGGTAGAAATTTTTACATCGAACTCTTTTTCATTTCAAAAATACTTCAAACCCAAAGTTATTCGGACTATTTCACAGAAATAATTTTCAACTTTCTTCCTCTTCTCTTATTCATTTCGAAAATTTTTTTCCCGCTTACTTTAACGAAAGAGAGACATGAAACGCCGTAGAAAATTTTGGAAATTTCCTTATTCCCGTGTAATAGTTTGAAGTAAATTAGTGAATATTATTTAAATTGCAAAAGCATCATGGGAAAACCATGCGAATATCAAATTGGCAAAATGGCTAATCGCGTGCAGGATCTACAGGAGCGACGCGGCGTGCGGCATCTGGCGTCGTCCGAAAGCTGGCAGATTTGAAATTGTCAATAGTCAAGTTTCGGGGTAAAAGCCACGGTGCGTTTCTACTTTCCTAGTCAATGCCGGGACTTTTACTGCTCCAAATATACAGAGCCTCGAAAATCTCGTCGCGGGTATACAGGCTATTGCTTTGCCGCTCCTAAACTGTACCAATTACAAACACTGGCTACCTACCACGATACTAACCAAACACTAAATACCACCTACATTGCTACCCTGCAGCTACTACTGCGAAACATACAAACACCACTTTCTGGCTGATACGGGGACAAAAAACGACTGAAAATTATGATTTATAAATTAATTAGCGAAGCTGGCCGTTTAGAGTTGAAGAAAAATCGATTTTCTTTATGAATATGAAGAGAAAATGGCCAGGAAAATAATTTTCCGGTATTCAAAAACTTTTTTCTTCTTCTTTCGTTCGTTTTTCATGTACCGAGATATAGTTCGGGTATATAATATTTGGCAAGTTTCAACCCGAGCACAATTATGTGTAGACTTTGAACACATACCTATCTTACGAGCCCCCCTGTGGCAGGAGTTTGTTGGGCAAATAAGTAAAACGATAAACTCGAAGCTTATTCGACTGTTTGCAGGCTACATTGGTAGATACTAGCCACACAAACTGGCTGCGGTTTAATGTCGTAAATTTACTCTTAGTTAGGAATTTAGCCAAGCATTTTTTCAACCACCTCAACATTCTAATGCGTGTTATCTGCGAAAAGACTTCATGGTCATTTACAGACCCACGAAAATTCCCAGTTTCAAAATTTCATCATTTTTCATCGATATTCTCAAAAATTTCAGACTCGTTTCTCGAAAATTAACGTTTTTCCACAATTTCCCGAGTTTTTCCACAAATTTTCCAACGAATTTCTCAGTTTTTCCGCAATAATCCGAAAAAATTTCACAGATTTTCAATAATTTTCTTGAAAAATTACTGTTTTTCTCAAATTTCTCGAGTTTTTCACAAATTTTCCAGTTTTTTTCCGCAAATATCCAGGAAAATTTCACAGCTTTTCAATAGTTCGCCAAGAAAACTTTAGTTTCCAACAATTATCTTGAAAAATTATTGTTTTTCCACAATTTCCCAGGAAATATCGGAGTATTTCATGAATTTATTGGCGATTTAAAAAACGGCAACTGGGCAATTCGGTTCCTTTTTCTAACTCGTAGACGCTTATAGCCACTGGGCTGTCCTATTTTCATACAATTTCACAGTGATAATGGTAATTTAGTTACCACGTCGTTGGTGGCGTGGGAAATCGCGCAGATAATATTGAGCGACACGGTACGTTATCCTATCTATGAGAATGCAGTAGGTACGGCATGCAGAGTAGTCGGGGTTCTCTGCAATCAAGGATAGACTTTAATGGTATAAATCCAAAGGTGTGGTCTGTACCTGCTCCGCACTACCCTATATATATTCTATAATACATATTCTATACCCACTCTGCCGAGAGGTATACACTCGATTCTACAAACCTATGTGTGTAGTACACAATAGGTAGATATCGTAATACAAGATGCATCGCGGCGACCTGCACCCTCATCTAGGGGCTGCGCCACACCGCGTGGAAAACTGAGGTCAGTGCAGTGTCTAGGGTACGGCTTATGCCGCAGTTGCATGTGGTTAGCCAATGCCATCCATTAAATGCAGTAAACACGGAATCTTGCAATCCAACAGCAGCTACTAAGGTAGTTACTTATTTAGTTAAGTCGCTCTTAGGACTGAGACATTATCAGGAATTACGACGCTCTACTTTACACCGTCGAATTTTTATTTCACAGGAAAATCTTGTCGTTCAGTCGCTCGGAAAAATCTTTCCTTTTTTTTCACTAAAATCTCCGGCTTTCAAAATACTGAGAGGAAATCTTCAGTGACAGAATTTTGTGGAGGAAAATTCTATTTTCACAAAGAATTCAGAACTTTTCTCAAAACTTGCAGAAAAATCATTGATCTTCTTTCAAATTCATCGAATATGTTTCTAGTCGGACATATAATAATTATATGAGCGATGTTTGAAAATTCCTGTATATAAATACATACATATATATATATACGGTGTTCATATTCGTCTTCAAATAATCGAGACTGACAATGAGTTTTTGGGAATAGATAAGAATCGGTGATTTGATAGAAACTTTTCGAAGCGGTGCAGGCGAGGTCTTGGAGCTGTGTCTTACCCCTCGTTACCGGAGCTGCAGCTCAGGTTTAATTGACTTTTATTTTGAATCGTCGTAGATGTATACCGCCGACGTACTCTTTACCCGGAAGGTAACTATACTGTTGTTTTGAAACCTCGTTTGCGAGATAGGAATCAGCGTGCTGCACCCTGCAGAGTTAAGTTCGGGAATCGAAGTTTTATACAAGTTAAGTTTCCCGAACCTTTCTCTCTCTCTCTCTGCACCTCGAACTACCTGCCCACGTTCAACATGCTACCTTTGAACTCACAAGTTTCAGCAATTATCATCCCTACTTACTAACGGTGTTACCTATACCTACAGGCTGTCTCAAAATAACGGACAGGATAGTCAGCGACTTGAAAACCCTTCTTTGCCAATTTACATTTTTTTCATTATCTCAGGACGCTTTGATTTCCCGGAAAAATACCTCGAACAAAAATCGTAGGTTTTAACTAGCCGCATCTTTTATGTCCAATAACATTTTTCGATAAAACTAATAGATTCGGAGAAAAACTATTTTTCACATCTCTCTAAACTCCTTTTCATCACGGGGTTTGTTTTTTTCATTTATCTCGAAACTCCTTTACTCCTCGGAAAAATACTTGCTATAAAAATTGTAGTACTTATCAAGCCGCATCTTTTGTGTCCTACAATATTTGCCGATTAAACTAACAGATCCGCAGAAAAACGAGAATATAAAATATTTTTGTCGCACATCTCGAAACTCCTTCGATTCATGGGGTTTGTTTTTTTCATTTATCTCGAGGCGCTTTGATTTTTTGGAAAAACACTTAATACAAAAATTGTAGTCCCGAACCAGCCGCGTCTTTTGTGTCCAATAAAATTTTTCGCTAAACCTACTAGAATCGACAGAATATTCGAAAATAATCTAAGTTTGACTCTAGGCTTGCATATAATACGTGTGGTATAAGAAATTGAAATCCAATCCGACAGCTGACGTCTTACGCGCTTCACGGTATAATTACCGAATTAATTGATAATCGTTAATACCCCGTGAAAGTAAAATCCTCATGTTATACGAACGCCTCTAATCACTCGAGGCTTTGGCTAATTGAAGCTCGACAACGACTCGTCGACTTATTGCCGTCGAGTACGTCTTAATTCCGTTATGTCTTTCCTTATTACTCGATACGACGTGTCATTAAGCCATAGACAGTGAATAAGTCCAACTTTACTTCTATCCGCCTCGATATTAACTTAATGAGAAGTAATTAGAGCGCGGAATATTCAATGTCCATCTATTCCATCTCAATTACCGTAACTCCGAACTAAAATTCTTCCTCGTAAAATAAAACGATCATTAATTTCCATTTCTTTTCCATTTTCGATAATCTATATATAAAAATGTAACAATTCGTTGTTTACCCATTTCTAAATAAATAATAACCAAATTAAGGCGCGTATGGATATATATATGTATATATATATTATATAGCGAACGACAAATGATTCTAATGATTATAGACACAGGCTTATATATAGTGGAGCTAGAGCCGAGGTAGCTTATGTAATAAGGGGTTGAATACACAAGGCGCTGAGGCACGCCGCCGCGCCGCACCGAGCGGCGTAGAACTGAAATGCATAATTATACCTGATAATAGCAGCGCGCCTGCCAACAAATATACCAGCTACAATTATCCCTTCATATAATAGGTTACATACGTAGTAGTAGTATAAACCTGCCTTATACAGGTATACATGGGTACAGAGGTATATTAGCCACTCAACTTCCTAACGGCAATTCTCCTACATAGCAAACAGTTCTGTAACGGGGGTTGCCCTCCCTTCTTTATTAAAGGCGTTATTTTTTACCCTCGATATTAAATTTCGATTTTTATTATCGACGTCACGGAAGAGAGGTAACGATGTTTTCACGATTTTTCTTTTTTTTTCAAAAAGTTCATTTCTTCTTTGATTATATCTGAAGTAAAAATCGAACTATTTAAATTTTCCAGAGGTTTTCCGATGAGGAAAAAATTGCTTGGAGTGGTAATTAATTACGCTCAGCTATGCAATCGGTGTAAATTTGTACGTGAGGGTGTATCGCGTTTAATTGTACCGGAAACTTGCGGCGCCTTGCACCCTGAGGAGGCTTAGCAGCTGGTGAGCTCATAGTCAGCAGGGTGAGAATAACAGTAATAAGATCTATCGCTGTGAGGTAAGACTGAGCCACTGTGCAATTGTGGAACGTGTAGAGGATAGGGAAAGAGGGAAAGAGGGAAAGAGAGAGAAAGTAGACCGTGGAGTAGGTGGTGCTGATGACAGTATAGCGTGATTAGAAACCATCAAATAAATACAAGAAGCTAGCTTCGGTTGTGCCTAGCAGGCTACGTACTAATGCTGCCCCAAAACACCCTCAAGACTTTGGTGCACTTGATATAGAACTAGTTGAGACCAAGTGCAGTAGTCTGGGGGTAGAATTCTCGATATAGTTACAGGACGTACCCTACGCGAAAATGAGGGAAAAGTTTTTTGCGATTATCTCGGTCATCGGACATCTGACGAAAAAATGTTTTAAACAAAAATTGTAGGCCCGATCAAGACGCGTCTTTTATGTTCCTGACATTTTTTCGATAGGATAAACCGTTCTCGAGAAAAACGAGAGTGAGTAAGATTTCATAGTTTTCATTTTACAATGCGGTAGTTTGTATTGTTCTGTGATTATCTCGGGAACCGTTGATTTCAGGAAAAAGTATCTCGAACAAAAGTTTTAGGTATGACCGAGACACGTCTTTTGTGTTCCTAAACTTTTTCCGATAGGATGAACCGTTCTCGAGAAAAACTAGAACGAATAAGACTTTCTTGTTTCGCTTTCGTTTTATTTGTCACCTGTTTACTTTTAAACGCAGTCGACTTTATTCCGTTAATTAATTAATTAACGTAGTCAATAATCGAGCGATTATCAACGTCATGAAATTTCCGTCGCCTCTCTTTCGACTTTTAACGGTCCCGGCAGTTTTGAGGCTGGATCGTGGCGACTTTTAATTGCAAATTGTGTCTCTCCTCGCGCTGGCGTTCAGGAAATAATTGAAACAACTCTCGTAAAAATAGTTGCAAAGTCGTAATTTCGTCCATAAAAGTTTAAAACCGCAATGAGTTTAGCTGTATAACCCTTTACGCAGCAATTGGAACTGGCTAAAAGTATAAAGTAGGGTGAGGGTTCTGGGCTACTATACGGACTACTCGCGGGGGTGCCACAAACGGGCCTTCGAGATCCTCGCGATCTACGCCAAGGATAAGCCTTACGGCCTCTGCCTTCTGCCGTCAAAAATTTTTCTTACTCTCATAATTTGATGACGATTATCAAAATTTCGTATCTACATATATCTATAATCAAAATTCAATTTATTTGTATAATAAAAAAAAAAAAAAATCAATGTACGCGTACTTCCAGGTGTATAATCGGAGAAACGGTAAATTGGTAACGAATATGAGGGAACGGATTCTTGTCTATGGTGAATTTATCGTCTAATTTGCATCTTTAGATCGTTCTAATATCTTTTCTGCACAGTCTACCTATTATGAATTATTCATAAATTTATCCCCGTTGTTCCGAAGACACTGTTATATCATATTTTTTCCCGTACATCAGCTGCGGTGGAAATTTTTTCTATTCTAGTTTTTCGACTGTTTCGTCAATTTTTGAAAATCCAAAATATCGGTGATTCTAGTTTTTTCTCTCTTCTTTATCTTTCATTTTCTTGAAGGGTTGAGGTGGCTATTTTTTCTCGTTTTTTTAATTTTTTGCTCTCTTTCCCTCTCGGATTATATTCGGCTCGGTGTAGTATCTGGCTAGGTACGAGCCTTTTTAACCCCTTGACTGCACAAAAACTCGTTACATTTGATTGGCCTATTTCGCTCGAGCAAAACCCCTCGAGCGTTTTGCCAAGAAACTGTGCTTCTTCTACGCGGGAAAAACCCCCTTTTATAGTATATAAGTATGCCGGAAAGCTGTGCCTCTCTCTACCAACGCGACGATTTCTCTCCTCTCCTAATTATCCCAAGCACCAATTTTTCCCTACCGAGATTACAAACGACGGAAGAAAATTAGAAAAAAAACGCGAGACAGAAATTAAAAAAAAAAAAAAAAAAAATACCGTTTTGCCAAAAATTTTGAAACGTCTGATCGATCGAAAATATTTTAAAACCGAAAACCATAAAAGATCGATGATCACGGTTTAATTTTTTCTTCTCATTATTTCATAGTCGATTTGTTTGAACAGTTGATTAGATAAAATCGCGGGGTAGGTATAATAAGGTAAATCGGGCGTTACTTTGAATATTCGTGGGGTAAAGGTGCTCAAAGCCGGAGGGTTCCAACCCTTTCTTAATGTTCTATAACCGCGGTATGAAACTTGGGCCCGCAATCCGAGACGGTCTTTTTATACGTTTTTATAGAGTAATTCTTTGGATTTTTTGCTTCTTCTTGTTCTTTCCTTCTTTCTTCTTATTTTTTTTCTTATTTTTTCTACGTCGAATAAAAAACTTTTTCCTTTTCAACCTTTAGAGGCGTCTGAAGAAAGAAAAAAACAAAAAAATTACCCTTATCTCCTCTCACCGCTGTTAGGTATACCCCCTTCGTTTTTATCATAGATATATACCATACCGATCTTTTCGTCGTCTCGAAAGTAAAAAATCTTTTTTTTTTCTCGAAGAAAACTGCAGAATTGAATAAAAATAAAACCGGACGAAAATTCGCCCCTTTTCGAGAGTCAAAATTCCCGCCGTTTATAGCAAACAGATAATCGTGGAAAATTTCCCTCATATCTTCGCATACGGGGGATAATTTTGTATCGTAGGTATATATCATATGTAAAGTCGTTGTACATAGCATATATACCCTTGTTAAAATGTTTACGATCACGCAACATGTCGCAGTACCAATTTTCCGTATTATCATCCCCACGAGGTGCAGTATACTTCAGAAATTAGGAGTGAGAAATTACGTTGGGTATAATGAAGGGGATGCGGTGTAATAAAATGATAATATTTACAGAGTTAATTATTGATCCTATCCTATGCGAAATTGAGTTATCGAATGATCAAAGAATTGAAAAACGAAGTAAAAAATTTTTTTTTCAATTTTCAATCATCTAAATATCGAGTTCTACCGGACTCGTAGAATGAATTCGAATCGTTTCCTCGTGTCTCTGTAAACTCAGCAATTGATTTTTAAGGGTGGAGACTCGAGTTCTTGCCCAGCTGTTTAAAAAAATGAGAGAGAAAAGGCGAAACGGATGAGTAGCTATACTTAACTCAAGGGAGAAAAAGTTCAGTATATAAACATCTGAAATAATCCGGGTAGGTAGATTGAGAAATAAAAAATAAGAAATGGGGAGGAAGCCCGAAGAGAGGGTCGCATATCCTCCGTCGAACAAAAAAATTATTATTCTTTATTGTTACAACGAAATTGAGTCCTCATTTTTTTTTTTTTTTTTTTCTTTTCTTTCAAGTAAAAATCGTAAGGCCAAAAAAAAAAAACAATTAAATTTCGTTTGATGTTATCGAATTTTTGTTTGAAGATGGCCCAGCCACCGCGGTGACGAATAAACGGCGTTTACAATTAGAGGTTATGCGGGGGTGGATTTCGGGTAAGTGCAGAAGGAAATTTCGGCGACCACCACCGCTACCTTGTTAAAGGGGGGGACCCAAAGACTGCGGGGATTATCTCTGATACGTGATCTCGTTAATGCCACGGTTGTCATGACTACTTTTGTCGCGTCTCTGAAATGTGTTTGCTCGACCGTTTTCGAACGGGCAGCGACATACGTAACATGGTTTTAGTACTAAACCGGCTTTTTTTTTTTTATATCACAGCCCTTTGACAAACGGATGAACAAGATTTTAACCTCCGTAGAGAGAATCGTGACACAGATATAAAAAAAAAAAAAAAAAAAAAAAAGAGAATAGAAAACAATTTGCGTCTAATATTTCGGTCGATAAGTTAGGAATTTTTAGCAAAACTTTTTGAGATTCTTAATTTTTTTTTTTTTTGTTTTTTTTTTTTGCGATTTTCAGCGAGAGACGAATCCCGTTGGAAATCGTTTTGAAGCTGAAAGCTCCGGGTAGCCGAAAGCGAAACAAACAACAACTTACATTAGAGTCAGCGTGCAGTTCGCGGAACAAAAAGCGAGTGGCGAAACAGGCCAACGACTGGAGTCGTTTGCACACAATTCTTTCCTAGGCTTTCACGTTTACAGCTCTAGTGTATTTACCCTTGTTGTCCACGTCAACTTGCGAGACTCGAAAGAAACGTCTGCGTATACGATGAAGAAATGTAAAACAAGATAAGATTCCTCGTATGTGTTTCGCAAACTTTTCTATATATATGTACAGCGATTGTTGGAATTATTTGCGAGATTTGATAGACGATTTATTTTTGCAAAAATTTTAAATTTCAAATCGCAATTCTACCTGCAAAAAAAATCATTTAGATTCTAAAAATTCCAAATTTTCAAAAAATGTTTCTTACAAAAGTTGCGGAAAAATTCAAAACGGACGGTTTATGTTCGATGAAAATTTCTCTGAAACCATTCGGTAAACGGTTACGGGCTAATTTACAAATATTTGATTCGAACGAGCGATATGACACGAATCTTGCAATAAATTTCGTTCGTCGTCGAAAATCTCTCCAACCGTTTCCAAAATCGAAAAATGTTTCCTACAAAAGTTGTAAAGCTATCAAAAACGGACGGTTTATGAAGAACAAAAATTTCTGTGAAACGATCCGGTAACTATTTAAAAATATTTTCGTTAACGGCGGTACCCAATCTCATATGAAACGTTTTCATCCAAAGTATAAAATCGTCCAGAATAGTTAGGTCCATGTCAACGAGTAAACATTCAACGAGGTGCTCTTTGCCCCAGGTGGACTCCCTTTCTGTGATTGCTAATGAATCCTAACGCTGTTAGGTAGACAATAACAAAAAAACTTGGGACCATCCGCATCTGCACGCGCGTCCGCCGGGCAAAGAGTTGTGTAAACATCGCAGTATATATACATATACACATATATATCGGTGTGTATGAATGTGACTAAATTTCGAATTGCTTTACGTGTTTACAAGAGAAGAAAAAATAAAATAAAATAAAATAAATGAATAAATAATAAGACTGAGAATCAAATATATGTGTGTTGAAAAGTTTTTGTTTATTCTTATGATTTCGCCATTTTTATATGCATATATACTCATAAAGGTAGACGTAGTTAGTTTTTGTATTAGTATATGTATATATAAAGATATTTATATAGATGTGTGTAATTGTTCGAGATAATTGAGTAAGAAAAAGAAGAAAAAGATAAAGAGAAAAAAGGCGGATGGGTAAAACAATAAAATGTAAAATGTTAATCTATATAGGTATTGTATACATAGAGAGGTACACAAGTGACATAAAAGAAGATGAGAATATGTTTTGGTATTAGTACAGGGAACGGCACGAAGATCAATACGATAGTATACAATAGAATACAATACGATACGACACGGTTATTTGTATACGAATGAAAATTTAATGACAGGGTGGGTGACACGACGTTCGTTGTTGTCAGTTTTGTATACGCAGCAGGAAAGAGATCGTCGACGATGACGACGAAGCGAGGATGATGACGAGAAGAAGAAGAAGAAGAAGGAGAAGAAGAAGGGAGGATGTTATGTCTGTTGTTTACCAAAGAGAAAAACAAAAAAAAAAAAACAAAAAAGGAAGAAGGAAGGAAGAATGAGAAGAAGATGAGATATAATAATAAACAAAATAAAGATATACCTACAGCTGATGTAGGCCCAGAAATACGATAATAGATCGATTTACGTCATTCGCGTACATATATTCATTCGCGGAAATAAATATATACACAGATATCTATATATAATAATGTAACTTATAATTATAATTTGTTTGTTTGTTGGTGTATACATCTGTGATATACCCGTCCTAAAGCGTGGAAAGAATTACGAAATAAAGAACACACGTTGCAGTATTATACGATGTGGGCTGCTCTTCTGTTTGTACAGGGAAAATAATAAAACGGTTGAAACTTGTATATAAAACAGATGATTTCTTTTTTCTTTTTTTTTTCTTTTTTTTTAACTTTTTTGGTTTCATTTTTATTGTTTCTTCGCGAGCTATTTATTTGTACAACACTATACACACGGAACTGGTTCGATCGATCATTATCGAACTGGATTTGCAGGGAAAGAAAAAAAAAACGATGATTCGATTATAAAAATTCAATTTTTTTAGATCGGAATATGTAAAACTTTGAAATAACGTAACCTGATTGAAAAAATTGTTACTTTTTATTGAGAATATCGAGTTTTTAGAAACGTTGAAGTTAGTTGGAACATTGAAATTCCGAAAGTATAAAAAAATTCGAAAATTTCGGTATATATCTCGGGATTCGTAGACGAAAAATAGTTCATTCTGATCGAGACCCATTTTATCTACTCCAATCGATAACTACACGGTGTCATAGATAATTGACAGGATTTTGAAACTTCATTTTCCAAAAAGTTGATCTCGAGACGATTAATTTGACCGCTTATAGGTTTCGATACGATCGATACAGCCCGAGTTATCAAACCCTGAATGAATAGATGCGCGAATTTCAAGTTTCGGAGGTTAGGTCTTCCAGATCTTTAGCTTTCGGAGTTTTGAACCTCCAGTGTTCTTCGTTTCGAAGTTTTTTATATCGTCTATGTAGACTTCCGGGGAAATACCCTTTCCGAAAACCGTTAGTCGCTAATATTCAAATTCCAAACTTCAACCCCGTCCCATATAGTGTACGAAAAATCATAAAGATTGAATAACGACGTGGAGAATCGGACCTATAGATCTATATATGTATCCAGGATTGCGCTTTCAAAGTATAATAAAAAGAAAAAGGAAAAACAAAAAAAAAACAAAAAAAAAGAAGAAGAAAATAAATGAAGAAAAATTTATTGCGAAGCTCTGATATTATACCACGTCAGTCGAACAGAGTAACAAAGCGAACGACGACTGCAGCAGGGTGGATAGAGGGAGGAGGGAGGTTCGTTGGATGGTAGATATTGGAGATGAAAGTCCCATTGAAAAGGAATTCGATAAATTGTTGATTGTGTGTATTATACACAGTTTTCATTATTATTTATTGGTTAATTATTGTCCTACGACCTCTATACATCGCGCGACGATCTCTATTGTAACTCGAGTGGAGTTCTATTCAAAATCTACACATCCATTCATCACCCTGCGGTACAGTGGGGTATACAAGTAATACCTATACCGGGTAATTTCGTTCGCACAAAAAATAAAAAGTGTTTTAAAAATATTGCTCCTTCTTTATTTTCCCTTTTTACTTCAAACGGGGTAAACCGGACTGCCGCAGTTCCGAATATAGATTCTATAGAGAAGATCCGAAAACAATCCCTCGGAATAGTAGAATTTCTCACCCCGCGTGATTTGGAAGCTTCGGTGAAAGAAAAAAAAAAAAAACAAGAAAATAGAAAAAAAGGAAAATCCCTTCGGGTTAGAAAACCGTGAATCTCACGGGTGTGAAAAGTCGTGCGTGTGTGTGTGTGTGTGTGTGTGTACGTAATCAAAAATTCAGTCAAGGATACATACACGCGGGTACACATGTATGTAGCGACGAGGGTAGGAGGTGGGGGGAAGGGGGTGTACGAAAAGAATTAAAAAAAAAAATCAGCAAGCCTTACATATGACAAAATATACCAAACGTATTCAGTTTCAGTTTCAGTTTCAGTTTCAGTTGCTGCTGCTACTGCTGCTGCTGCTGCTGCTGCTGCTGTCTTTCGTCGGGGACACTCAGTTCTGACACCTATGGCCCAGGGGCACGAAAGTATTATTATTTTCATTCCTTTTCCAGGGCTCCTCGTACTGCACCAACCAGGGGAACGACGACTGTCTGTCCATCTGTCTGTCTGGCCCAACTCTGGATTTACTACTACCGCTTCTTCCATACCCTCTCACGTGCCACACTCCACCCCCATTGCCACCCCATAATTATCATCTCCTTTTATAACACGTAGACATATATTTCTTTTTTTTTTTTTTTTTCTCCTTGTTTCGGGACATAGGTGGCACACGGAATCTCCACACGTCTCACACCGCACCCGTCATAACGCGAAGATTATTCCATCCCTAAAAAAAGGTTGTCGCGAAGAAAATTTTCAATACAAATTTTTTCGGTCGATCAAAAAATCGTTCGTAAATTTCTCGACGATCTATTTCGATGGTAGGACTTCGATGGCTAGTCGAATCTCTTCGAGAATACGAAAGCCAGGATTTTTTTTTTTTTTTGTTTTTCGAAAACTCGAAAACCTTTTCTTTTTTTTTTTTTTTTTAGGAAAGATTTCGAGGAGAAAATCTCTGTTGAAACCGTGGAGGTGATATTCCTCCGGGTTTAGGTCTAGAAATATTTGTCACTTGACGGGGGCATTTTATAAGATTTCTATCTAGTAGTCGGTGCTGTCAGGGATCGAGGTTTGTCCCTGGCTCGGACGGGGATAAGGGTCGCGGAGTAGGTCCCGTGGGATAACCAGAAGACGGTAGGACGTTGGTTATCGGGTGCGAAAATCCATGTGGTGAAATGTAAAAGCTCTTTGACAAATCGGTTTCTATTAGGAAAGGAGCCGCTTATATCGATGGCATTATTTGGCCTGGTGATGCAACCCCATATTTTTTTTCACCCCTATCTCTTTCTCGCGCCCTATACCAAGCCCGTGCAGTCCTTCTTCGACACGGTCCCTGATGGCTCGATTCGTGACCATTCAAGGCCCGTCAAAGACATGGACGAAAAACCAATTCCCACCCTCCCGTTTTTTAAAACCATTATTACACCTCATCATTCACGAATTTCCGCAGAAATCTATAGGCTTTCGGTGTGAGAATAAGAAGTTTCCGAATTTGGATCTCTGATTCGTGATCAGCGAACCGGACAGCTTCGGGAAATCAATTTTGATAAAAATCTGACGACTTTTTGATTTTGAGTTTATCAAGAAATAGCAGCATCCCTTATTTTTGGATTTCACTGATGTGTGATGAACGTGAATGAATGAATTCGGCCCCTAATGATCGTCCCGCGTTCATATCATTTCCACCCTTAATCTTGGCCGAAAGTCAAGTCAATTATTGTCTCGAGAATCGGGAGGACTCTTCTCCGGATGTATTTTTATCAGGTGGCAAATAGCCGCCCTCCACTCTTTTGCGCGGTGGCAATCCACTCTTAACCGCTTAACAAAAGTGGCTTCCAAGAACGTGAGAAAAACCTGGAAATAGCGGGAATTCCGCCCTCCACGATCCGCCGTTTTTCTGGGGTGACTGTAAGGGGGCGAGACGCGAGAGGCGAAGGCGGCTCGCCACGGCACGGCGTCGTGCCGTTAAACGACTCCGTTGTTGTGTATTTGTATCCTCCTCTGAGGAGGGTAGAATGTGAGACGATTCAGAAAGGGATCTCCCTCGGAGGGATGGATTCGAGCGGAGGAAAAATTCGAGCAAATTATTTGCGTTCTCGTTTTTCTGATGTTTCCACCTTCCGATTATTTTGGAGGAAAATCTCTTCATTCACCCTTAAAAAATATTCATTTTTGCCGTTTTCTTTCCGGCGTATTTTGTAGCGACGTTTAAAATCGGACGAAAATTTGTCCCGTTGATTTATTCGCTTGGGGCTGTTTGAGGCCATCGCTATTTTCCGGGTTCCTTCGTCGCGAGGGTTGGCTTACCAGCGATAACCAGGTTAATAGAGAGAATGTATATCTGTGTACTTACACGTCAGGGATTAAGATCCCGTTTTATATCTATTTATATTTATACTTTGAGAGCGGTCTTAGGGCGTACAATTGGTCCTTTGTGATTACAAGTATAGAGTAAAGAAGATAAACGAGATCTAGTACGTACTCCGAGTTCGAAGAATCATGCGATAATCTTGTTTTTTATATCTCGTTAATTATCTCCGCGGTCGTCAACTTCTCGAAAAATTATTTCGAATAAAAGATGTAGTACTCGACGAGCTGGAACTTTTTGTTCCTTACAATTTTTTTCCCAGATCAACGGTTACCGAAGAATATCAGGATACATAAACCTGTTTGAAAAACCAACCCCTAAATGATCGATTCTACTTCGTCAGATATTTCCGTAACCATAAGCTTCTCGAAAAATATCTTCGAACAAAAGTCGTAGCGCTTGACTAGCTGCAGCTTTTATATTCCTACAAGTTTTTTGTGAAACCATCCCTCACGGAGAAAACCGAGGATATATGCCGCGAGTGTAATTATATTTACCACCGTTCGTTAATTGGCCAAAAGAAACAATATTTCAGATGATATACGCTCGTTGGACTGTACCGCAGAGGGAGGTAGAAGGGGGTTGCGTTTTCCGGCGTAATAAATTGATTTAGAAAAGCGTTTCTGAAAAAGGTACGTAGGTATGGGACTCGCGTAACAGCCGCTTATGGGACAGTGGTCTCCGCAGGTCCGAGAGCTTTTGAGCTTACAGAGCGAGAGAGTGAGACAAAAAATTACAACCCCCGAAAATGCAGGATTGTATTTATGTTGAGTGTAATTATACCTGACCCACCACCGGCCACCAACTGAGAGCCGAGCTTTTTGTAATATCGTCTACTCTCCTACCCCAATCCAGGGCCCAACCCTAAACTCGAGAATCCAGCGTAGCTACTGAATAGAGAAATAATTCTCACAAGCTTATAATTACCTCCCTAATTATTCGCCTCGCTCGACTATAACATATGTATTATTTATACGCCCCGAAAAAACGATTTTTCGGTAATTTGTTAACCGAGGAATTCGAGGGATGAAATATTCGAAAATTCGACAAAAGACTCGAGGTGCCTGATAATTTCCGACTCGAATTTTACCGTAACAATTTATACCGGCGTCGGGTAAATAATAACATGATTAAAAAATGAATGAGAGAGAAGGGGTTGGCTCGGGAGCCTCGCGTCGTAAGCTGCTAATTAATAAATGCAGTTCAGTCAACAAATTCAGGTGGTGCATTGCACCAGAGACAAAAGTCGATTATTATCACCGCTAGAATTGCTTTTATTAATACCGAGAGAGAAAGAGAAAGAGAAATAGAGACAGGGGAGGGTCGAGCTAGTTTATAGCCAATAGTTATTAAGGCATAGGGAGACAGGCACACTATTAATATTCAGATAGAATTCGTGTACATGTGAAACGGTTAAGTGTGTATCATTTAATAACGGGAATATGGGGAATACGCAGCTAGCGGAATACTAGCTGCAATTTCTGTAGCTAAATTTTAATTAGCAGAATACTAATATTTCTTGGCTCCGTGGATAGTAGCTGCACCACCTCCCCCGCCACACACGATATTGTAAGCCCTTTTTGGTATTAAACTTACACAGGGTGGAACGGGTGAACGTATTGTATTATAGATTCCATAAGCCACGAGCACATTCTGGGATTGAAAAAAGGTGAGTAAATATCGTTTACCTATCGCGAACCACCCCGTTAAGTGATCGGCAAATTTTTATACCCGGAAAATAATCCCTGATCAAAAACGGGGCTGAATTATCGCGACATTTTATTCGGTGACCACTCGTAGTTGGACGTATATATGCGAATATATACCCATGGGGTTGGTTTGATGCGGTGTGAGAAGAGCCCCTGGGATAAATAGATGATAAAATAAGAATGTATGTCGTAAATTCCGAGGGGGGTTTCAACTCTTGTGGAAAAGTTTCGTTGTAAATGTTTGAGGAGAATTTGTTTGCTGCTGTGGACTGGGAAATGTGCAACGGAGAAAACCCTGAAAGGTAAGTGCTGTTCGCAACAACTGCTGTCAAAATTCCAACCTTTGTGTAATAAAGGGATGTATACGTTGCTTTACAAGCGAGCTAAGAAACCCGTCGAATATTCCGAACGCCTTTACCCCATATTTTCGAAGAAATTTCGCAACGCGAGGTTTCCAGGGTGAGAAAAGCGTCCCGGATTTGCTATGAGATGATAGAACAGCGGGATTAACGAAGAGGCGAAAGTCTGCTGGATGATATGGATGCTGGAGCGAAGGGAGCGTCGTGTCCGGTCGTCCTTTTGCTTCCCTTTCCATTTTATCAGCAACACCAGGTTCTCGTCAGAGAATGGAAAACAATGAAGTAACAACCGGCAGCACAGTACAAAACGTTTGTTCATATCCTCTCCGCACAGTGCATGCACATTCTTCGCCGTTCCCTACTCGACGATATCGATTGGTTTCTGCAGAGTTTGGCGAATTTAAACTCGCCGGTGTATATACGCTCTCTGATCCCTAGCATCAGTGCTGGGTGGGTATCGACTTTGCGATGTTACTTTAGTGTAGCTGTGCTGCACGGTATATCGTTCATCATCGCGGTACTAGTCGCAATGCAGACTTTCCGCTCTTCTGGACTTGAGCTCCTTATTTCCATTCCGCTGATATTTCGTGCTTTTGTAATTGCTAAATGTCATTTAGCGGCTGTGTACAATTCCCGTTAGTCCCGCGTAGCTGGCTATGTGCACACACGCGTGTGCATACCAGACGCGACGACATTTGTCGTTCCCAGACGCCGCCGAGCTCTAGACAGACGGTTCTTCCACAAAGAACAGAAGTAGAAATAGAAATAAGATAATAATTGCTATTATAATTGATATTCCTATCGTATAGAGGTATCCGCTACACATATACCGCTCCACGATTAACTGCAAAGTATACCTTCACCGCATCCAATCACCGCACACGTCACCGGTCATTGTTCCACATCCATTATGTATTCTATAGTTGTATGAAACTCCGAAGCGAAAACAACTTCGAAGCCACTTCCACACTCGGTGCTGAGAGGATTTTTTGCAACAAATTGTCTGCCAAAAATGTCTAAATCGTTGATATTCCGAGAACCTAACCTCCGAAACTTGAAATTCCCACATCTATTCATTCATTGTTCGATAACTCGGGTTGTATCGATCATATCGGAACCGATAAGCGGTCAAATTGATCGTCTCGAGATCTCCTTTTTGGAAAAAGGACTTTAATAAATTCGGAACTTGAACCCAACCCCAGAAGAGCATCGATTAAGAAACGGATCTGCATAATGGACGTTAGGCTTTAGATATGACATCATGGCGGGCATAATTGATGCCATCTTAGGTCAACTGGGTCTGCAGCTTAATGCAAACATTATGGAATAAGGTACGGCCTTAGCAGAACTGAGGGGCATATGGCGTTTGGTAGTCGCGTAGTGGTAGCGGAATTCATAGATTGGGTTTCTGGCTAACAATCAGTGGTGAATTACTGCCTCAATATCCATTGTGTACCTTCCTTCCTGGTTTCCTGCCTTCGCGGGATATTCGGCCTACGTTAAACTCCCAAGGCCTTCGAGAGCCAAGAAGACGACGCCTCTACCACCACGAGCAAATTTTCGAGAATAAGAGGGTGAGGGTGGAACCAGCTAGGCTGAGTTTCGACCAACTAAGAGTCCGCCAAGAGATATGTATATTAATGGGGGCCAATCTTACATAGTTCTGTTTATCTTGCCATTCTACTACCACTCCGTATACAATTACTACCCTTTCACTTCGGCATTATGGTCGTGAGGGGTTCAATTCACAGTTTGTACTACCCTCAAGCATCGTAGCTTACCCCGGCACTATTTTGCACCGAACCTAACTCTAAGTTCAGGCTGATTTTTACGCCCGCAAAGCGATTCTAGACTCCCGAAAATTGGCTGATCATCGAAATGATTAGGATTTGATGAATCAGGAGCGAAGATTCGAGTTACTTGACCTGTTGCTGAACCAGCATTACCGCTAATTGTGGGTCTGAGCTATTCCGAGGACATGTTGACTCTCTAGCGATAGTTATAAATTAATTAGGCGGTAGGGAAATCCTGGGGTAAGTTGAGGGTCGTACTTTGGTACGGGTCTAACATGGGTTGGCAGTGAGGATACCTCGGTGAGGTCTAGACTCCTTACCTCCTCGTACCTACACCCACACTCAAGACTATAGTTGCTTTAACACCAGAGATATCCTGAGGAGATATAATTCTGGTATGGCCCATGTTTCGCCGTCGTCTTACAAGGAGAAACACAACCGACTGGCATGGGTAGCACCGTATACACACATAGTTCACGGTGTGTGGAGTACAACTTCGAGACATCTTACAACCCCGCCAAAATTTCAAGGCCAAGGGTTTATAATAACGTACTAATCTCAAGAACAAGACCCGCGCTTCGACCAACTTCGAAGGCCTGAGGGTGTGCGTCGGAAGTTTGCGGAGGGTTCCTTTCCCCGCTAGACTGGATTTTCTTCACAGCTTGTTTTTATTGGTTTATTTATTTCTTATAAAAATTCATGAATTTTTGTTTATCGTTAATTAATTTCAAATTTTTCCTCTTTCACATTTTTCCTCCCCTAATCAAAGCACGCGACGTGACACAGACTGGAGTTGAATTCTTTTGTCAGAGCCCTATTTTGGCACAGTTTTTATTTTCCTTTATTTCACTTTTTTCTCAGTTTACTGGACGACGTTTTACGAGAGGTAAAATCTCCTCGGGGATCTTGTTAGCTGGTTCATATCTAGCTTTTTACCCCGTACTGCTACATTTTCCGCTCATTTTCCGCAGGGGTATATATACCCTGTTGTTTTCTTGACCATCGTAGGTGTGAGGAAAAATCGACAGTTTTTGGGAAGGGCATGTTTCCCCGGAACTTCGAAAAGAATCTCTGGCCTTTCGGGGATTCCAATGTTCCAGACTCGAAAGTTTCTCAAAATTCGAAATCGTCCTAAACGAATTCGGGACTGAAACATCAATTTGTATACAAGGGAAAAAGGAACACGATGTACGGAAGGTATAGGGGTGGTCTGCGGTTCTGATATTCGACTTCTTAGGTCAGCCTCGTATCCCGGATGATCGATTGTGACAAATGTAGATGGTACATATACCGATACGTGTTATATGTGTCATACTATGATATACCATACATATACATATATATATATATATATTACAATAAGAGAACAAATGAGTGAGTGAAAAGGTTTTTTGGGTACGAGAAAAACGGAGTGAAAAGAAAAGAAGAAAAGAGGAAGAGTGGAAAAAAATATACTAAAATAAGGGGTTGGGGTTTGGGGAGGAGGAATTCAATGGTCAGTATCGTGACTAGGTATTGTCCGGTCCCGTTTCGAAAATAATCGTCGACTGAAGCTAATGGGGCGTAAAGTCCGATATCAAAATACGTATCTTGGGACTGGGGGTCGGGGGGCGGGGGTTGGTTGTGGAAAACTGGACAATATATATATATATATATCTATATATCTGTATGTACGTGTGAATTCGCCGGCTACTTTTCTAGCTCGGATATATTGGCAGAGTCGATTTTTCGAGCTATGAGGAAAAGCTCCGTATACGACGAACCTAAATCATCGACGACGTAACAACGAGACTAAACGATAAAGGTGTAAAAACAACCCCACAGCCTCTCCTCCGGGAAAGAAGTATAAAAAAGCTTCTTTCGTCGTAGAAAAACCCAAAAAATGTGGAAAGAAAAAAAAACGAAAAGAGAATATGCCTGAAAAATTCTACTTTTTTTTTTTTTTTTGTTTATTTCTGGATTATTTTTGCACAAGTTTTTTGTTCTCGTGTAAAAAAAAAAAAAAAAAAATTGTACCGCCTTACGTTGAAATTTGATTATTATGAACGTGTGTAATTTTTGTTGTATTTGTAAAGAACGACTCCGCGGTCTAAGACGAGAGACTTTAGAACAGTGGAGAATGAAGAGAAGTATGTATAGAATGAGTCACGTACATTTTTAAACAGATCGCATCCTCGTGTCGTTCGCTATCGATGTGACATGCCGCGAGTTAAAAGTAGATCGACTGAAATGTCGGTTTGCATTATACAAACAGATGACTTATATTTATAACTGTGAGACCTCGTCGAGTTGTTGGTATACGGGTTTATATACTGTCTAAGTAACGCCGAGGTTTGTGGGTATAACGTCCAGCTGGGCTGGTCGCAAAGAAAGAAATTTTTTTTTCTTTTTTTTTTTTCTACCCCAATCTGAGGGTGAAAAAAAATTTCTTTCATTTCAGTTTTCCTCGTCTTTTTACTGGCTTGAATTTGCGAGAAAATTCATCGGGACCAAAGTTTTAGAGCGAAAGAAAAACCACGTTTTGTGGAACCAAGATTTTTTTCCAAAACCAATTTTCGAGCCGCTAAATGACCAAAATGAAAAAAATTCCATACCATTTTTTTTAAACGGGAGTTTGGGGGAAATCTTGGATTAAGTAGAGCCACCTCGAAGTGATATAAAAACAGTGTATCGCTTTAGGTGGGTCAAATCGAATTTTGAGCTTATCGACAAATGGATAGTAAAAGTATTGAAAATTCTACTAGCTATACAAAGGGATAAACAGGTCGTTTGGGATATGCTATAAATACGTTTACAGCGAGAAACCCATCCATTATTCATCGACCGGCTACCGTGTCCGCCGTCCGAGGCAGTAGAGCCTGCTGCCGCCTTTCCTTGCGATAGTCGTACATGTATACGTATATACGCGTATACATTCGATTCTTAGGGACACGTAATTTTTTTCTTTTGCCTATACACACGTGTACTTTTTCTTCTATTTATTTTTTCCTTGGGAGAAACCGGCCGAGGAATAAATTAAAGCCACTAAAAACTATCGAGGATTGTTGCAGCGATGGGATTTATGGTAGTTGAATTGAGACCCGGGATTAATCGGGGAATAGAAATGACCGCGGTCGTTTCACACGAAAATTTATACGACGAAAAATCTGCGTCTCAATAGGTGCTACAAGCTTTATCTAGAACATTTTCCGATCCGATCTATAGATCGTTAGATATATGACGGCGAAGACTGAACGGACGAGGTTGGCGATTTTCGATTGAACGTCACAAACAGTCGTATTGTGGGGGCAATGATGATTTGACAAAAAATCTTTAGGAACAAAAAATGTCCAGTTTGAATAGCAGGACAAGTTTTGTATCAAACATTTTTTGATCAGATTCATACTTCACGCTGTATCCACCTGTGAACGTTAGACCAACAAAGTCGCTTGATTCCGAGTGAACATTACCGTACAAAAGCCCAGCTAGAAGCTGAAAAAATGAGTTCAGAAAAAATTTCATGGGACATAAAACGTGCAGCTTGATAAGCCCCAGAACTTTTGTCCGAAGTTTTTTTCTCTATCTGAACTAGTAGACGAATAATCGAGAAATTTGTATCGGGAAGAGCTGCTTATTGGCAGCCCTTAAGTCCACACATAACGTAATGAGTATCTGGCAGGCTACGCCTCACAGTCTAGTCAGATACAAAGTTGAAGTTAGCGATTTAGAAGAAGCGGACTGACGGGTGTAGGGTAGAACTTCGAACCGAAACAAACAGAACAGAACAGAACAGAACAGAGCAGACCAGAACAGAGCAGAACAGAACAGAACCGAACGGTTAGAAACGGTTCGCGTGTGAATGAACTATTACGCGGACAGACGCGCCCGAGTTTGCCGTAACTGTGATTTCTGCATATGTAAGAGTCTCTATGGTTGCAGTGTATATTAACATGTATGCATCAGCCGTGTACTCGGCGAGCTAAAAGCGCGAGGGGTCAGGCACCGACGTAAAAGCAGTTCTATGTATGCGCCCAGGGCGAATGAATATAGGTAGAACCAACGTTGTTTGGAGTAATTTTCAGGAGCCTCTAGCTACAGCTAGATGCACGAATAGACGTCAGCCAACTTCGATTACTTTCGCGTAGTAAATAATTGACGGGTATAATGAAACACTTGGATTCAAAAAAAAAAAAGAAAAATTTCAAGCAGGATTAAAAGAAAACACAAAAAAAAAAAAAAAGAAAAATTTCTCGAGGAAATTTTCTTTTTTTTCTTTTTTCATTCGAAAACTAAAATCAAAGTGTAATGTCGAGGTGGAAATAATTCGGACGACAGGTGACCGGTCATGTGATGTAGATATTGAGTAGATATTCAACACTCAGCTCCGTCCGGTATCACATATCGTGCTGAGGGACAAGTCCGCGAGGGATCTATAGGAGCGTATAATTTCCCTTGAGGGAAATCGCGTTGCAGTTGACCGTTATTCCGGCGTTATGAAAAGAGAGAAATATAAAAAAAAAAAAATAGAAAAAATATATACCATATCGTCGAGGAATACATTTATTTATATCTATATATATATATCTATATATATATATATAGATATATGCAAGGTTGAATTTTACCCTTCGTTGCTGCAATGTCACATATCGTCTATATGCTATCCGCTATAGCAGCCGGAACACTCAATCGATTATTATTATTTGCATTCGAAATGAAAGGAACAAATCGTATACAAAGAAATTAAATTTTCATTCCTCGAGGTTCAGGCTCTAACATAAATTTGGGAAAAAGTCAAATCCAATTATCATCGATCATTGTAATGCCTGAAATTATTCCTGAAATTCTATTCGCGAAAAGATCGAAAAATGTTGGTCTATTTTTCAGGATGATTTTTTATTTTTTATTTTCTAATTTATTTTTGCTTTTCGATACGACATTTGAAATTCAGATTTACATGGCTGGATAATTGCAGTCTGTATGTATATGTACAGTCGTTCGAGAATAGCCAACGAGGTTGATCCGACCTGGTTGATTATGAGAACTCACGGCGTCGTTTATGCGCTCAGTTACGGAAAACCGTTATTGTCGCGGTTTAGTAGTAAATTCTTGTATAATATGCTGGCCCACGATTCGTCCTGCAGGACCTTTGCACTGTGTGGAGAATCTCTGTGAATTTCAAATCAACCTTGGATAAACCCGAGGTCTTGGACCGCGTATGACGTAGAGGTAATGTACGTATGTACTACCTATAGTCGAGCACTCTATTCTCTGGTGTAATCCCTTTCGAAAATCGAAAATGAAGGGAAAAAGAGTTGTTGAATTTAAGGTTTTAGGAGTTTGGAAATTGAGGAATTATCAAAGATAGAGGAAAATAGAGGAATATTGGATAATTAACGTTTTGGAAAATTGGAAAATTGGTGAATTGGATTATTGAAAATCGAAGAATTGAAAAATTGAACGATTTGATGATGAAAGCATTGCAAAATTGTAAAATTGAAGAATTGCAAAATCTGAAAATTGAAGAATTGAAGAATCGGGAAATTGAAGAATTGCAAAATTGGAAAAATAATACATTGAAGTTTGAAAAAATCAAAGAATTGAAAAATTCTACAATTGTAAAATTGTACAATTGCAAAATTGTAAGATTGAAGAATTGCAAAATTGGAAAAATTGAAGAATTGCAAAATTGAAAAATTAATAAATTGAAGTTTGAAAAAATCAAAGAATTGAAAAATGGCTATTAAACGTTGGAAAGATAAAACTAATATTCAAAATGAAGCGTTTTTGTGAATTTTGCTTTTTTTTCTTATTTCCCCCATTTCTTTCAAATTTTTCTTTTCTTATTTTCGTTAGCGCGAGATGGGAACGTACCCTTAGAGCCAAGGTGTGATAATTCTTCAATTTAACCTCATACTTTATTGACGTGTGTATGTGTATATGGGGGAGAGCCTGGGATTGTGTCCTTTTGAAAAGGTGCTCTTTACACCCTTTAGTCGAGTCGACGATGCAGCATCACCACCACCGCCGTATGTGATACAAAACAATGATAACTCTCGCCCAGGCTTTTATCAGAGGGAGGAAAAAAGGGCTTAAAGGGCTCATGTCTCAATGCCTTGCCTGGCCTCCCACACATCAACACATGAAACCTCATGTTTCTTTTATTAGCCAGACAACCGGCCGCGATGCACCAACTGAACTTACTCCTTTTTTTTTTTTTTTCTTCTTCTTCTGTTTTTACAAGACGTGTAAATTTAAGGGTTGAAAAAAATAAACAAAGGGATGAAAAACGAGAAAAAAAGGAATTGACGCGTGAGATAATAATGATAAACTATAAAATAAAAATTTCAGCTGAGCCTCGGAGCGCTAATAACATTTTTTTTTTTTTTTTTTTTTTGGGTGACAGATTTTGAGCGGGAATTAATCCACCGTATTATAATCCCGTCTCTCCTCCGAGTTTCAGCCGAGGTTTCCTGCTTATCGCACCCTGTGCCCGGAATAGGGGTGGCCAACGGGGAGGAGACGGGGATCTCTTTTCTTTTGGAAAATCAGCTGAGTCGACGTTGCGCTAATGAAAAATCTCGAGTCCATCTCTCTCCTGCTTGCTTGCTTGCTTACTTACTTACTTACTTACTTACCCTGCCAGATATGCCAGGTTCAGATTCGAAAGAAAATAAACTTCGAAGTTCAACCCCCGATTTTTTCACCCTTACTCCGTGAAAAAGAAAAAAAAAAAAAGAAAAATGAATTTACAATTCTCAGGCACGTCTCTGTATCGATTTCCCAGAAAATTTTTGTCCGTATTCTACGATTTTTGACAATTCTTTACGAATACGAAAAAAACGAAATGAAACAACAAGTGTAACGCGTATAATTATAAAATTATAAAAGTCGTAATTCGAGGGAGGGTAACAGTCCAGGTTAGCACAGTATCTTGGTACTTTAGGGCGTTTAATGAAAACAATTGTAGTTTATAATCCGCGTAAGTCCCAGCGTTTTGCCCTTTCGCTGGAAGTCAGGGTGGCAGCAGGGTAAAAGTATAAGAGGGAGAAAATGACTGCCGGGTGAAATGAGACGCCGGAAGTTGCAGCCGGGGAACGGAGACAAACTATTAGCCGTTAAACATCCACCAAAAAATCCTCGCCCTTTTAATTGTCTTCTCGCTCTCTTCCTTTTTTTTTCTTTTTTTTTTTCTCTTTTTACAAATTTTAGAAGTGAAAACTGTGATTAATTATTTAATTAATTGAATAAACAAACTCGAAGAATCTCACACCCAAAATGAAAAAGCCGAAGATAAGAGAGAAGACCGGAGAAAAAAAAAAGAAAAAGGAAAGAAGCTTTTTGAATTCAGAAATTTTTATTTTCATTATTTTCATTATTTTTTTTTTTTTTTAATATTGCTCCGAATAATTCAGGGTTTATTAGTCCGTGACCCTGCAGGAGTGTTTATTCCCGCAATTCCTCCTCCTCTTTCTCGAGAGGTGGAGAATTACATGACCGTTAGCATCCCCCTAAATCCCCGAAAACGTCTCAGCGACGAGATAATTTCTGAACTCGTGTTTCTCCACTACTCGAAAACGTCTCTCGGTTTTCTCTCACGTTCGTAATTCTTTAAGTCCCCTAAACCCCGGACAGAATTTCATCCCCTTGTAACTCCTTTTTATTTTTAATTTCAGACAGCTATATACGCCCACACCACCTCGCCAATGCCCACCTGGTATACGGTATACATATAACTTTATAAGTATATAACAAACATTTCTTTTATAATCTCGTACTCGGGGGTGGAAATTCTCCAGGTACGAATAAGCGTTCCAGAAAATTTCTAACGTCGCGTTAAACGTTTTCAACCAACTGTCTTATCAGGAGCTTGGTTAGCCGTCAGAGAAACTAGAATTTAATTAATTCGTTCTAATTTAAGGGATGAAAAAAATTACGCTATCGTATTTTTTATTCTTTTTTTTGTTATTTTTTGGGGCGGAGGGGGAGGAGGGAAATTTTCGTATAGAAAATAATAGAACTGAACCATTCTTGTTTTACTTCTTACCTATTCAAATTGAAGAGCTATAAGAATTGACCGATCGGAATTGGGAAAACTAGGTGAGAAATAAGAGCTGCGGCAAAGTCTTATCGAGCCAAAGTGGATTGGCAGTGTGAAACACGATAGTTTTAGGATCGATATAATAAACCCACAACCGTTTCATATCGGATTGGAATTAGAATTATTTCCGATTCTGACTACGAGGTCGCGTTTCTTTCTCCCGAGTGTATAGGTATAAAAGGTCTCTCGAGGTGATAGGCGGTAGAAAAATAATTCTAACTCGTTAGGAATTGATCCGAGAAAAAAAATCGTAGAATATAAAATCCGCGTACGTTATAGACCCACAACTTTTGTACGAAACATTTTTCGATCAGACCTGTATCAACGAAGTTATTATCGATAATATCGAAATACTTCGCTCGGTTCCTTTACCCACCGAGAAATGAATGTCTAATTATTATAATTCTCAGTAAATTTTCTCATTCTCGTTTTCCGAAAAATTTTTATTTTTCGACACGGTAAACCACACGTCCGCACGTAGGTACATGTGTGTCATTACATCTGTCATTGTCTAAACCAGTTCTTTGAACAACAATTTTGAAAGTGCATTCAAAGGCTGTCCACGCTCAAGGCCGACAAACTGACCTACGCTAATTGCATCGATTCACGTTATATATCTGTCCACGCAGACAATATATATACACACATATCTATATACACAGAAAATGGGAAGAGGAATATATAGAGAGAAAGGTGAAAGGTCGATATTTTCGCTCCGCCTCAAGATTCGACAGAAAATATATATAATGAAGATAGCTAATTAGTCTGTAACACTGATTGAAGCTTTTTTCATGTTTCTAATCCGTTTTTTTTTTTTTTTTTTTGGTTTTTTTAGGGGGGGGGGGGGGGGGAAGGGATAAAATTTCTTCCTTCTCGCATATGAGATAGAGCATAGTTTTATACAGTGCGCATGGCGCAGGTCGTTTTAATTGGCGACTGAACCTATTCCAGAGCTTGCAGGTTATTTCATAGCAGGTGGTGCGAAAGCTGCTAAGTCCAGTTTAAATAACTTTATCGTACCAAGAACCGGAGACCGAATGGGGGAAACACGTTTTCGTATAAACATCCCTACGTGGCAAAATTTCACACATACATTCAACGTTGCTATAGAAATTAATCGAAAATAGTCATAATCCCGTAAATTAATATACAATCACCCTTTTTCTAATTTCAGAGCGACCCTCTCACTTTCAGTGACAGTGACGTTATTCTATACTCGTTGATTTTTCTGATAGAATTTTTTGAGAATTGAAAGAATTCAAAGTTCCCTTTTGCTCTTTTACTGAAAAAATTTGGTTTGAATAGCACTAGTCGATCATGTGTTGCCGAAAATGAAATAAAAGGTTGATAAGCTACTCAGCGTTTCTTGATATTAATGGAAACAGACTGAAGTATATTTGAGGAAAGTATACTAGATGGTTATGGGGTTATTTAATGGTCTGAGAGATTCAGACGAACGCAAAGCAACTCTAACGGGTTAGACTCTTCCCGGTGGAGAGGAGATGAAGGCATAAGTAGGTAAGAAAGTTATTTCCTAACCGGACATACGCCTCAACCCTTACTAAAGATTAGGTACCTGGGCTGTTTCTCAACAGGGTCGTAATTCATCGACGAAAGACGACGTTACACTCCTCTGAATCAGGCAGCACCATCATCGTTCCATTTCTCCCGTTCTACGTCTGTCTCTCTGTCTGCGTCGCAGAAATTAACGAATACGAATACGAATACAAATATAAATTCAAATTTCCCGCCGCCCCCTGTTATTAGTCACAAGCAATTCCTCATTCTCGGATATATTTAGAATTAAGACAAATTTATTACTTCGTTACGGTGTTCCTCTTCTGGAATCTCACACCCCGTTCTATTCGTTTGAAATTTACTCGCCGGGTATTATTGGTAGAGTTATTTTTCATTTTATTTGAGGTTATGATAGTGAAATTGAAAATGGCGGAAGAACAAATGAACCTAGAATCGAAATGTCCATCGATTTTCATCAAAATCGATTCCCAGATATCTTCTGAGTCATTGATTACGAATTTGAGGTCCATATGGCGGACGGATTTCGATGAAAATCGGAATTGATGATAAAAATCTGTGAAAAAGCTAAAAAAAAGTCCCAAAACTGTAAAGTAATCGTTTTACTATATTCTTAATGATCAGTTCTCATTACTACAGACTATAGTTCGGGGTGCTAATTTCGTAGGAATTCAAAATTGGTCGTATTGTATAAGAAGGTGTAAATCACGGGGTCGACGGACCCTTCCTTCCCTAAGGAATCCCATATATTACAACGATCCTAATATGCGCGAACGTGCGTGTGTCCCTGATGCTCATGGCTCGTTCTCCGGCTCCTGGAGATCCGCTTATTTCCGTTTCTTGTCATTCCTGATTACCCGAGGTTACTATAGCCTTCCTTACACATCCTCGAACCTTTTCTAATCCACACTGTGACATTCGCAGCTCTTTTTTATCGAGTCGAAGAATCGTCTCTTTTCCGAAACTGTTCTGCAGCTCGAGTCGCAAAAAATTTCTGAATAATCGCAAGTCGATTTTTTCTCGGTCTTGTTTACTTTTCATCTAATTTTTTCAGATTCTTTAACCTGACTCCAAACTATCTACCTTCGTTGCCTCTAGTTCGGAATAAGAATCTGAATCACGTGTAATTTTGGCAAGCAAGGGGTTAACGGAGGACGTGTAACTCTTCGTTATCTCGTCCACGAGGGTGTAGGAAGAGGTGGAGGTGGAGGTGGAGGTGGAGGTGGAGGTGGAGGACTTCCAGTCAAAAGAGGTCTGCAACGTTTTCATGATTTTAGAGACCTAATTGTTATGCATGGCGCGGTGAATCTCGCCCCCGTTTTAACCTACCGGTTCACAGTGCAAGGGAATAGCTCGCGAAAAGACATTCCGAGGTGGAAGAAACGGCCACGTTACAAAACGCAGATTTCGTTGAAGTATTTCAATTTTACAATTCTCCGTTCAGATTCGTAATGAGCGACTCGAAAACCCGTTCTAAACCGATTTCTGCAATAATCGAACAATTTTGAAAATTTTTGTCCGCCATCTTGGATCTGCCGTCTCGAATTTCGCTACATAGACCTTAAACTCGTGATCAGCGAGCCAGAAGACACTGAGATTTGAATTTTCATAAAAATCGAATGACTTTTTGATTTTCGATCGATCTCTTCGCCCGCCATTTTGGATATCGGGATTTTAACCTCAAATTAAAAAAGAAGAGCGCGGAAAATGGCGAGAATTAGATCCCCGGTTCCCTGCTAGCGCTATTCGTCATTATTTATCGTACATATGATGTCTTTCCACGGTCTGCATTAATGCATAGACAAATGGCAAGCGGGAATTTATGCTTATACATACATATGAGCGTCGTCTTGCGAGTCGGACGTGACCTGGCCAGATCTTGCGCGGTTACATAGTTGTTATAAACTAAACAGGAAATCCTCATTTCAGGAGCTGTTTTTAGTAATTGTGTATGATTGCCGATTCAATTTGGCACTGCATGTATATAACTGACCGTACATATGTATAACGGATATAAAAAATAGTCGATTTCTCGTGTACGCATCTATGATCATTAATTATAACAACTTCTTCCTTCTGATTTCATCTGGAATTTACCATCGCAAGAAACGGGAGGAAGCAGACCAGATAAATTAAAAGTAAACAGTATATTATGGTAAAACGCTGTTGTTGTTGTGTATTTTTGTGAAAGAGTGTACAAACGAGGGCCGATCGACGAAGTAAACATGTCGAGCCGGTTCTAAAACGAAGAAAACTGAATTAAACTGCATTCTGCATTGTTTCCAAACACCATTATGCGCTAGCTAGGTATGCATCCCGCTCGAGGCTAAACTCCGTATTTCTGAAACCGCTATTGCCGCAGGTATATCTGCGGGTATAATATGATCACCTTCCTCGGGATTTCAATACATCCGAAACAATCGTCGTTCTTTTCTTTTCATTTTTTATTTTTTATTTTTTTTGTCTCCTTTTGCGGAAGAGATCGGTCTTCACAGTGCGGAATGCCGTTACAATCAATCCGACCGCATAGACAATGAGAAATCATCGTTTCTTTGATGACAAAAATAAGAGAAAGGGAAATCCGTACATCGTTGTAAGAATTCGTCGTGAAATTGTTGGATTAAATTATTTACTATGTATTTTTAGACCAACCGCGCTTAGAGCACAAGGTCACGAGCTAAACAACTCATCCGCTCAGTCAGGATTTATCAGCCTAAACACTCTGGGAGTTCAAAGAAACGGCGCGTTGATACGCAGAGATTTTTGTTCAAAAATCACAAAGCGAGATCCTGAACGATCGAGAGAAAAGCATGACATTTTTTCAAAACTAGAATTAGGAGAATTCGATTAGAAATTTAAACTCACCAATTTAATCAGCGTCTCATTGTCAGCATCGTTCATAGAACGGTTCCAGCGAGTGTAGCCACGCATGCGTTAAACGTCCGTGGTGATATTATTCCGTGCGAAAATAAAGGTTCAAGCTGGAGCATTCGATAGAGCACAAGTTTTATACAGTAGGTTTAAAACCGGCTGAGATATACCGATTCAAAATCTCGAAGTGGCGGCGAGGTGGACCGCGGTGACGCAGGCATGTAAACAGATGACAAGCCCCAGTCTGCGCGGAGCTGGACGGATTAATATCGATTCAAACGTTCGACTGGTATCGTATTACCGACCGATACCGATTTTAATAATAACAATGAAGTTACGGATACGATCTAGTTTGAGGAAACAGTTTCAGATTCTCGTACTGTATATAAAGCGTCAAAAAGGCGCAATCGCGCGGTGTGGCTTATAGAATATATACCTTCGAACGACGTTAAAAGCAGTTCGTTACGTTCAGCCCGGTGTACACGTATATATATTGTATTGACTGCGAGTTTAATAACAAGGCATTGTTAACGAGACTCGACAATAGTTTCTTTTAATAATACAAACGAACTAAGAAGGATTGTATACAGTTTCTTTAAAATAACCTAACACGCATGATTATATGTTGGTATAGGTATATAGGTAGTACCTAGTGCACCATGCAATAAAGCGAGAAAGAAGTAGGTATCGCTGTTCGGTGCAATACAATCTTTAAATGCCGCACAACTCATTATTTGCATATCAGTTGTTTGTTCGATTCTGTTTATGGCGTCGCATGATTATTGTCATTATTGTTATTGCTGGTTTTTCTTTTCGCGTTACTTTTCCTTCGCCGTTTATGATTTCTTGAAACCGGTTATTTCGCACTCGAAACGCGCTAGATTCAAAAACTAAGCCATCATCTTGAATTCTAAGAATCCCTCCTCGTTTCCTCGAAATAGACACTCCAAACAACAACCGCGCGCGAGTCGCTCTCAGCTAAATTCTCATCTCGACTAAAGAATGTCGGAAATTTATTGCTTTTTAGTTTTAGTTTTAGTTTTAGTTTCAGTCTTCTATTTATTTTATCCTCCGCAATTGTGGGCCACTTAAGTTGACCACGCACACGCACACGCACACGCACACGCACACGCACACACCGACAATTCACTTTTCAGAAAATCTAAAAGCTCACTAAACACACCGCGCACACACACGCACACACGCACAGGCACACTATCGATAAAACACGATCGATCTTAGCACGCGATATATTACCGAGTTATAATATCGATTCTCGACGGTTGATCCCACGCGACGACACAGTCTAGTCTCGTTTCAGGCTCCTCGCTCTCACGGCGGTACTCCGTATTGCAGTTATAGTACAGATATCGATGTAAGCGCGGGTACTAGTGCAGGGTAAAATTAATATGTGATACAGCCGATGAGTCATATATTTATGTACAATAATATGACGAACGGTATGTATATGTTAACGTATTTGTTGATTGTTTTATTAATACGTGGTATGCAAAAATTATTCGTCTCAGCCGAAGAAGAAACGAGCGCGGATCAAGCTACTAGTTTATACGCCGCTTTACGCGAGAGACTCACTCACTCACTCGGTAAGGCAGCCAGAGCTGGCTGGCTGTTGGCTCGGCTGGTGCGGCGCAGAGCTCCGCGGCCCCCACGTTGTTTGTCTCGCGAGTGGCCTGTTTACATGTTGACTCTCTGTTTACGCATTTTGCCTTCCCCTCTGGCCCCTGTCGCCCCCCGGCGAGCTACCTCGCCCGTGCCGCATCGCTCTACTCGCTGTTTCTCGCTCGCTAACAGCCGCCCGCTGCTCAACCTGTCTTCCTTTAGCTCCAGTATTATGCCATGTTGTATCGTGCTTTGTTTAGCCGTGTGTGTCGCGTCGTCACCGTCACCGTCACCACCAACACCACTTTGTATTAGTCGCGGGAACACTACATACCCTGTCTCTCTCTTTCTCCCTCTCTTTCCCCCTCGCATATTCGCTGCAGTGCCGTAATCGTAATTACGTGCCACGTGATATTCGATTGTTCCGTTTGGCGCGAATCCCCGTTCAGATATTCGCCGGTTTTATAATCCGTCGCTGAGCCAGGCATCCGTCAATAGTTTTGGAAAATACGCGTTCAGGGTTGAAGTACTTGAGTACGTCGACGATATCGTCGATATATTTCGTGGTCTAGCCAGACTCTAGGACATTTTTTTTCTTTTTATACATCGTTCGAGATTTTTCGCATTTCAGGTACCAGCCTCACGTCAGATAAGACAATCCCGATTATCCCAATGCTTTTCTCTTAATTTTATTTCGCTATCCCAATGCTTGATAAATCGATAGACAGACCGATGGATCATGCTTGTGCAGCGAACGTGTCGACGACTGCGTCGTGGACGTGGCGATTCGGTCATGAGCTCGAGACGTGACGTCAGAACTAATTATCAGAGCCACGAGACAAGAGCAAAAAAGATAATGAAAATTGAAAAAAGAACCACGAGGAGTTGGAAGTTATTGCCGTGACGTCGACATCTGCGATTTCAACGTCTTTAGAATTTTTAGTTCTGTTCTCCGTTTGTTCATACCGCTGCGATTATTAGAAATTCGTAATCGCTAGTGTGCGGTACATTTCTTTGCGACAACATTTTTCACCCTGCAGACCAGACATCGCCGTTTGATCGGAGCTAGCTGGTTCCTCGGGTGTGGGTGTTTCTCGGTTATTTACAACCTAACATAATAATAATTGTTGTTATTCGCTCCGCTTCGGTGATTGACTCGACTCGACTACTTGCTGCCGCAATAGTCGTTCAAGGAATTATAAATAATAGTATCGACACGTCTTCATCCCGCAACTATTACATAACCGGGATCTTTCGTTGACCGAACAATTTTTGAATTCGAACACAGTACGAATTTCTCCTTTCTGAATACGACGACAAAAGAATTTTCGGCTTCCTTTTAAAATTATCCAACCGATTTCGTGCGCCCCGTCCAATACGGGCTCTCTACAATTTTTGGTACGTGGTTGAATCGTACAAAACGTCAGATGACTAACAGTATGGCTGTTCAAACACGCGGTCCTATGTGCCCCGAACCCACACGCGTTGTTGTACACACACTAATGTCTACCCTCTCTCTTCCTCTCTCACGAACTCATATTCTCTTCTCTGTTTTCCTCTCCTTTTTTTCCTTTTCTACACTCTGTCTTGTTCTGAGTCTGGAACGATCTTTCCTACCTATATGTACACGTTCGTTTGTTTATTTATCTTAACGTTAATAAACCCAAGTGAGTCGCCCCACGCTGTGCAAAGATATGCGTTCCAACCTCGTTCCTTTTACTCGCAGTCTTTTCGGATAATCTAACCTCCTAATTTTTCCCATTTTTCTTCACCTTATTCATTCATTCTCACTCTATGATCACTAGGAAGTCTCAGACCTTCTAAAAATCTCTTCTTTTTTTTTTTTTTTTTTCGATGAAATATGACACAATTCAAGGTACTACATCACCGTTTCCTCTCTTCAACAGCTGCATCAACAGCAGCTACTAACCGTAAGAATTTTCCCCAGAGGTAAAACTGCGTTTAGCAATGGTCAGCTCCCTCGTGTATCGTCGGGACTCCCCTTCCCCACGATTAGGCCTGTTTCTTGGGGTTCCCCGAGGATAACCGGGAGCTACTTAAAGAGGGGGATGGCTTGTAACTTATATCTCAACGGAGTTCTTTTTCTGCCACTTAACAACGCGCCGCGTACAGTTTTTGAGAATCTGTTTCATTCCTCGATTCATTTCTCACCGTGACACCAGATTTTGGGACCGAAGATATTTGCGGATAATATCTCGTATATCTCGCGAACTATACATCCGACGATAAAATGTTTCAAACAAAAGTTGTAGAGCTTAACGAGACGCGCATTTTATGTCCTTTACTTTTTTTTTGTAGCACCACTCTGAGAGCAGCTATCGAGGATTTTATAACAGACCGATTAATTCAAGGGTGCAGGTAACATTATTAGTGGCGACTTAATTCCGATAGGATTAGACGCTGGCGTTAAGCAGGTCTGCCTTTCGGAGGCTAGATAGGTTCTGTGCAAACTGATACACGGTGGATAAATGAACGATGCGATAGTCTCAACCTCACGGTTCACTGATAATATAAATTGATGAAAATCGTTTAAATTCTCGTTTAGAGTTTCAAGCGAAATGGTACGTAGCTACGTCTAGAAAAACACACATGTGTTATAATCTGGTTGTTTGTGTTAATCAGTTTTATTTGTTTGTCCATATATTTTTCTTATCAATTGTATATTCCTCGGATATATCTTGAGTAATAAAAATAACAACTGAGAAAAACAATAATAAAATTGTCGTATTATATTTTCCCGATTCTTTTTCTCTCGGCGATAATTTTCCCACGTCGCATTGAACGCCGCGACGTCTTATCTAACGAAAGTGAGTGAGAATAAAGTCAGATTGAAATAAATAAAAATAGCCAACGAGGAAGGAGGGGATACGAGAATATACGCACTCAGCAATGGTACTTCGACCAATATACTTGAAGAATGGAGAAATTATGGCCTGCGGTCTACCGCCACTTCCAACGTTCAATTAAAAAGTAAACAGGACAATAACAATCCTATAATACTGGAAATAAACACCATCGCATATACCTTCAGACACGATACGATATCGTATCTCAATGCCTGGTCACCATGAGATAACAACCGCACCCGATACATACACACATGTATTTCCTGTGAACCAGCTATGTCACAGTTGGCTTCTTATTTCTATGAATACTAATATCTAAGATGATGAAAACGAAAAATTTTTTTCAACGTTTTATCTTCGGATTGATATAATAATTTTCCCATGAGATGATTCGATAACAGCGTTGAAAGCTTGTGATGTAGAGGAGGATTATTGTAACTACTGTAATTGTGATCATTATATTTTGGTGTGGAATCGGAGAGTGCGGGTAGAATGTTTGCCCACTAAAACCGATTAAGAC
The DNA here is from genome assembly GCA_963966615.1 of Tenthredo amoena. Taxonomy (NCBI): domain Eukaryota; kingdom Metazoa; phylum Arthropoda; class Insecta; order Hymenoptera; family Tenthredinidae; genus Tenthredo; species Tenthredo amoena. Next base: position 2,449,348 of record OZ016495.1, on the reverse strand, counting down.
CCGCGACCCAAAGTTGAGGAAATTGTGGTATGGGGGTAAGCGATTGTATCAGACTGATATACTTAGTCTAACTGCAGCAGCTCGTCGTCAATTATTCGCTTATACCAAGTCTGAAGCAATTACAGTTACCGTTATAATAAACAAATTAATTTACAACCCCGAAACTCTAATCTACAATTCTCATCTTCGTTATATTTTACTGCCTCCTTTTTGCCGACGAGTTTATACACTGACGGCGTCCGTCTCTGACGTATGAAACATCCCAACTTTCGCTGCGTTTTTTTGATCGAACAATAAATTCCGAAAAAACCGAAGAAAAAGACAATTTTTTCATCCAAATTTTACTCGAACTATCTCCTATCATCGATTTGTATGAAACTTGGTCTTCCTGAGGTCTCGGTACTGTTCTTTTTGAATCCAAAATATTGAAATCCAAAACAGAGAAGGATTTAAAAAATCGTTCGATCTTCATAAAAATTGATTTCCAAATGTTTTCTGACTCGCTGATGACGAATTCGAGGTCAATTTCGCGGCATTTTCAATTTTGAGATCGTTAGGTCGGACTTATTTTACTCGCGAAGAGATTTTGACTTGAAAAAAAGGAAAGAGACGACGTTTTTCTTGGACTGCACTCCGTCACTCGGATTTTCCCATTCGGATTGGCCAGTGCCGAGTGACTCTTGGCAGATAAGGTAATCCGGAACTGAAAATTGTCGAAACTCGGGTTTGGCAACCCTTAGGACAGCCTGCACCCACTCCTTCGTTCTTCCCTCCACTTTGCAAACGAGTATACAGTTATACACCTACCGAAGTTCGCATAGAATTTTGCGACTGCTGCACGGTCTGTGCGATTTAATATAAACTTAGCCGGGCGCCGCGGAAAACAATAAACAACGACTGCCCTTGTTATACCCGATTAACCCCGCGATTCCAATGTTCGAAAATATTGCTGTTCGTCGAAGTCGGCTACCCGCACCAAACCGACCAATAACTACCTACCACCACGTATTTACGCGTTGTTGAAAGTATTTTCGAGCTATTAATTGTTATGCTGGTTTTTATGGAACCCCAAGTGCTTTTTGGGGTGAGAGCTTTTTCGGATTATTAAGAAGTTCGTTTGAGTGGGGAGTAGTAGGAGGCTCGCTCGGGTATGCCTACTTCCCCGAGCTGAGATCGACTTTTTAACGCTGTTTATACACGCGGTTTAGCTTTAGTAAACTGCGAAAAGCTTGGGAAAAGCTTGTTTCTTAACTGGCAAAACATTTGCCAGACATTTAATAACCGCTATTGATATTTTCCCGATAAAACTTTTGTCTCAAAACACTTTATCCCTCTCGACGAATGTAATTAGGGAACCGTCAAAGTTTGATAAAACGTTGCTGCGCGACTTATCCATGGGTTCTAGGAAAAATTCTACTGGAGATAAAATGTCGGCGTTGATTCACCCTACAACTTTTGTTTCAAGTATTTTTTCATCCAACGTACAACTCGCGAGATATCGTCAGCCGAAGTACGCGCAAAAAGTATTTTTTTCGAACGCATACACCTCTTCTCTTGGAGAGTTTCTTTGTTGGTTTAATAATAACATCCGGCTACAGGGTCTTGAGATATCAGCCAGTTTATCATCCCCTTAAATTCCACGCTGGAATGAATTCTGAGTATCCAATCGTCTCCGTGCAATTGGCAACACAAATCTACGTCGAACGTAAAGACAATGAACAGCTTATACTCCTGCAGCAGTTCTGTTATTAATCGGAATTGGAATTTTTATCAAACCTTATATACGGGTAAAGTTTCTCGCTCGTTTCGACCATTGTGCGATATTTTCTATACCTATTATTTCAATCAATAGCAATTGTATTATATATATATATATATATATATATATATATATTAGTAGGTATAATTCATTGAATCGTCGACTTTCATTGTTTAAAATTTGTCGCAAATCTGGTAAAGCGGTTTAATAACAGACCGAAGGAAATTTTACAGCGAGTCTTGGACCCGGTTTAACCCCTCTTCGATAAAACAACTATACGGTCGTTTCATTGCGAAGGAAAAAATGAAATTTCACGAATTCGTTTCGAAGATATTTCGAAAAGTTGGCATTTTTTTGTTGTCAGATGCGATCCGAGCGAAGGTGTAAAATAGGGGATGGTCTCAGACCAGTTTGGGAAATGGTTGAAATTAATCGTTGCAATGGCGGATTTGGATCGGTTTTTGGTGTATTTCACCGCGAGACAAAAACATTAACATAAATCAGGAAGAAAGTGGGGTTGAGGGGGTGATTTGGGAATGGCAAGGGTTGGTAGTAGTCGGAGAGAGCGAAAATGAGACGGGGGAAGGGATGTTTATTCGATTCATTCGAAACCCTCTCGGCGACAATTTCAGTTTCTTAAGTTTTGGTAATTAGTATCGCGAAAACTTGCTGCCCATTTGTTTAAGCCGAAGGCATTGTCCCGCGAAAGAGCTGGGACGTGTTCCTTCAATTTATTTCTCCAATGTAACCAGAGCTACTATGTAGAAAAGGGTATATACATATATTATATATTATATATGCATACAAGAGAATGAGAAATAAATTGCTTTAACTTGGGTAAATAATACAGAAAAGCAAAATACCTACTCGACTTCTCGATTTTTAAACTCTTCCGTAAAACTCAATTATAACAAACTCTCGACAAAACCCCTTTTCTTCTTATTCTTGTTATTTTTCAAAAGTTTTAAATTTCGAACGTACACCTACCTACCTACCTACCTACCTACCTACTTCCTACCTACGTACCTTTCTAGCTTGGATAACCGTTAAATTATCGATTAACTTCCTATCGACAGGGAATCGCCCAACCCCTGAGGCAGGGGCAGGACGACAGGCCGAGAAAATGGTGCGGATAAATAATCTATTAAACAAGCAATTTGTGTTTGCGTTAAGTAAAAGAACTTTCAAAGTTCGTCCGCGACGCATTAATTATTGCCGTGATAAGCCAGTCCTCTCTCTCTCTCTCTCTCTCTGTCTTTAGTTGGAGTTCGCCAAAAGTCTGCTACTTAAACGAGAACCGACCCTTGCAAACACCAACTGTAATTGTTTAGTCTCCTTCCACTACCAACCATTTTTAAACCCAAAGTAGGTTTGAGTTGCTCGAAAAAAACGACTGAAACAATTCGGACTCATCGCTGGAGTTGATCATTCTTGAAAAAACCCGTAGAGAAAGTCAAGCCGAATCCAACGATATCGAATATTGTCTATTTCATCAATCCAATCCGAAGATATCCGGCTTTTAAGTTTTGCCGCAGCGTAGATGGCGCTGGGATGCTAAGTTCTCTCGTAGGCGGGAGCTCTCACGCTTTTCAAAAGCCCCCAGCGATGGGTATGACCTTCGCACGCCTAATTCTCAGGCTTCTTGCCCATTCCAGTCTAATTCTTTGAGACCTGGCTCGTAATTTCTACTACGATTGAATATCTGTCGATTACTGATAGAAAAATATACTAAAAAAAAATTTTTTATATCGTGCTTGTAGTATAATTAATTACCTTCAAAGTAAGGGAATGATCGGATGAATTCTCACCGATCAATAACACCGAGTAGGTATAGCGAGTTCTGTGATTACCTGAAAAATAGAAAAGGAAAAATATATAGATTATTATAAAATCTTATATCGGGGGGGTCGAGTTGATTTTTTCTTTTCATTTTATTTCTCTTCATATTTTTCGCGAAATTAATCTCTCAGCTAATTTCATGGAGATATTGACAGCTCGGCTTTATTCATAAACATCGTCGCAGAAAGTGTCGCGTTTACTCGGACCTATTTAAGGGAGGTTTTAGGATGTCCGTAAGGTGGAGAGAGGCTGGCTTACCTCGAAGATAAGCGTTGGCGGGAATAAAAACTTTCTTATTAATATAATCAATCAAGCTGGTCTGAATTTAAAGCATTTTTCTTGATTTTCCAGGTTCCTGGGCACCGCAGGGGTGGCTGTCGAGTTTTGGCAATCAATACCAGATTAAGAAGCGGGGCGGATGCCTTCCCAGCAACTAATTGCATTTTCCAGGAAGACCAGCAGCTCTATTATTAAAGAGGATTAACAAAAAAGAAAAAAAAAAGAAAAAAACACACACACACCTACATCAACGTCTACAAAACTTTTCAAAAATAATAATGCAAAAAATCGTTACCCCTTTTCCCCCCCTACTCTCTCAAATAAATAAATAAACCAGCATACTATTTTTTTCTACTATTTAAACACACACAGATCTATGGATAAATTTTTTTGGCCAGCGATGAAATTTTTATGGTCTTTTTTTTTGATTTTTGATTATAATATAAAAATTCATTAATCGAGGGAAGTATTAATTGTTTACCTCGACTGCACAATATTTCGGAGGTAAGGGAGGGCCAGCGATCGTTCGGAAAAGAATAATGAAAAAAAAAAGTGGGGGGGGTAAGGTAAAGGAGTATAAGAAAAAAAAGAAAAAAAAACCCCAAGAAAGAAAGAAGGGAAAGTTTTAAAACTCGTAAAAGTCTAAAGTCAGCGCGAAACCACTTACTCCGTTCTTTACCGAGCGTCTCGCTCACCCCCCCCGCCACCCTTGAATCGGTATGCCCAAGAGGAACGCGATAGCAGAGCGACTCAATCAACTCAGGGCTAATTTTTTTTCTCCTTGGCATGGTCCAGTTGCTGACTAAATAAGGTGTTATAAAAGTATAGTTAATTGCTAACAGCGAACAGCGAAAAAGCTTCTCCTCTTTCTTCTTTCTTTCTTTTTTATTCTTTTCTTTTTTCCTTTTTGGTTTTTTTTTTTTTTTTCTCTTTTTTCTTTCAACCTTGCGGTTACCCCGGTACGAACTGTTTTTCCGAGCTGAATTTAATACGCCTCGATTATTATTACTTCGTTCAAAACAAGGGTTCGAGAATTTCTTATTTTTTTTTTCTCTTCTTTTTTCTTACTCTTCTTCTTCTTTTTCTTTACCCTTTTACTTTATTTTCTCTATTTACTCAGCTCTGGTCAATTATTCCTTTCTCTTTTTCCCCCCTCTCTCTGTCTTTTGGTTTTTTAATTTTATTTTTTTTTATTTTCACACGATCGCCGAAGATCTGTTTATATTTAATTTTGAAACAATTTTCATTACAAAATGAGGATATTGTCTTCCTTCTTCTCTCTTGTCACCCCCAGCATTCATACTCTTGAATAATTTAGCTACACTAGCCCCTGCACTAGTCTCTGACAGAGATCGTTAAATTCTGAATATCGAAAATCGATTCGAAACAAAAACAAAAAAATAATATAATTTCGTTCTCTATTTCTTTCCTTTTTTTTTTCTTTTTCTGAATTGAAACGAATTGTAAAATCTAAAAGGTCGTGAACGTCTCTGAAAATCCGACCTTTCTTATTCCACGGATTGGAAGATTCGCAAGATACCCCTACCCACCCTGTTTTGGCAGGAGTAGCAGTTTTATTATAGCCTGAATTTTCTGTGACAGGGGCGGGGGGAGGGGGGGGTGGTGGTTGCTCGGGAGAAAATGCTCGGCGAGTTTCACCTCGAGAAGAAACGGGGAGGGTATGATGCCGTGAAAACTGCTCAATAAACTTAATTTAAGTATCACCAGTATTCCTTTAAAATGATATACTAATCATATTCTCCGTAGCCCGAGACCCTCCCTTCAGCCCAAGAACGGTTATAAAAAGATGGCCTCCACCCCCCATCTAGTTTTATATTCATACTCCCGCCAGGAACAGAAACCTGAGCAGACTGACTCCCCCTCCCTCTGCCTGCCTTATATATATATATATATATATATAACAGGATACTTCTAATATCATCAACTAATGAGTATTATAATTTCAAACGACACCAACAAGAAGAAGAAGAAGAAGTAAATAAGATAAAAATTCTCCCGCGAATCGCCACCGCAATTCTATCAGAAATAGAAAAGAATTATTAATTTCGTTTTTTCTATTCTCAATGATTAGTCGTATATACGTAGTTTTTCGAACGAAAGAAGAAGAAAAAGAGCAAAAAAGAAAAGAAAAAAATGTGTAAATTGAAAGTTCAACTTTTTGGGTGAGGTGTCGCAGCGTAGTGAAACGTCGTTCATTATTCCGTGCGGAGTTCCTGATGAAACTGAATGAAGAAAAAAGGAAATAAAGAAAGAAAAAAAACAGTGAGTGGCCTTCGCGTACTGGCGTGGAAACCCGCGGACGGTTCTTTTCATTAAAGGAATTGTAAGGGGAAGAGAATAGCGAAAGAGAGTGAAAACCAACTGCAGAATTTTTTCGGAAGAGAGTGAGAAAGAGTTGGAGGGAAAAGTCACACGTAAAAAAAAAAAAAAAAAAGAAAGAAAGAAAGAAAAAACGGAAAAAAAACTGCCCAACCTTCGTTGGTGGAACAGAGATGAGAAGAGAAGAGAAGAGAAGTCGAGATCGAGATGGAGAACCGTCGAGGAAGGGTGGCGTGTTGCTGAGACTGCATTGTCAGCCGAAACGGCAACTAATTCAGGGGAATAAAGTCCGCTGTGAATTTGTTACTCTGTATACTTTTCCTTCACTTCGTCCTTCCCCTCCTTTTCACTGTTTTGCAATTTTGGGGCTGTTAATGAAAAGTCCTCCTCTCCATCTCCTCCTCCCTTTCCCACCCACGTCAATAACCACGAATTTTAAGACAGCTAACCAAGCCGCGAAATTCTCTCCTACTCTATGCTACAGCGTTGAATCTCCTGCTATACGTTCAACGCGCTTATGTCAGACTTTCTCACAAGTCAAGTCAGACGAATGGAATTACATAAGGCGCGTGGAGCGGCGAGAGAATCAGCCTCCTACGGAAGGCTGACTTTTGTCAAGCTCTGTGTGTTCTCTTTTAGACACTAAGGGCGGAAGCGATTCTAAACATAAATCTTGACCATTTTTTTTATCTTTTACAACTCTTCAATGACTCTTTTTTTCAATATCCATGTCTTTATGTCTTCTACAACGTGCCTTGGATATCGTTATCTCTTTGTGTATTAAATTCCTTGCCAGGCATGTTTAATGATTTGAATGATTGTGGTATGAATTAATAATCAATGCCGCGGATATTGCGAGGCACTATTCATCAGGATTTCTTTTGATGTCTGGTCGTAGAACTCACCTTCAGACAATTCAACATTCTTATAGACAATTCAGACGTAAGACATGAGACTTTTTCAGACATCAAAGGTAGAGCAGACTATTTTAAGTCTTCCTTTAACCATCAGATTCTGTCTTGCGGATGACTCATGAACATTTTGAATGATATTTATGCCCAAATGAGGACAGGTGAACATTTTTTAGATCTAGCTCGAACTGAATTTGGATTTCGGATTGATGAAGTCCTGGTTCAGAAGACATAAAGTCCACGATAATGACATGAATGAAGAACCGCAGAAAATTTCTCAATGATTTTTCATCATTTTGATTAAAACCGTCGATTCTTTTCCCTACTCGTGATATTATACTTCATGATAATTACAGGAAAATTTATTTCGCATATATTTCGAAAAGCTCTTTCTACCTGAAACTCTTTATAATACAATACGATATACACGTGTATAGATGTGCTACGTATACCTATGTATAATCTCTCGAACCTCTTGAACGTATCGGTTCAATTCACCCGTACAAAACGAACCTGGGACTGGGAGTCGTTATATTCTGATGTGTTATTATTTTAACGACCTACCCTGGCTAAACTATATGTACCTACTCGTAGGTATATTCACACAGATCGAACCCACCACGTCTCTATACCCTCTACTGAATTAAGAAATGGGATCGGCTATACATAGTATGTTCACAAGTTGAAAGTCTATACAGCAAGTATAATTCATCAGATATTTACATATACATATATCTGTAATTTTACTGTACGTATCGCATCTTTTTTGCAATTAAATGATATCTCTTCTGTAATTCACTCGTTTTCTTGTTTTTTTTTCCTTTTCTCTCGATCATTAGTCTCAATTTCCAGTGAATAAAGAAAACCCTATAATGACGTGTGATTACTCTGGGAAATGATTTTAAATACTTTTCCATTTTTCCCATTATTATACAGCTCGAATTTATTGCTACTTTCTGGACTTCCCTGCCTCGTAGCTATGCTCGGTCTTCTAGCTGCTCTTCTTGCAGGGTAAAACTACGCTTTAAGCTTGTTGGGTGTGAACATTCTTCGAGTTACGAGCCTCTCCTGTCCTCTGGTTAGTTTTTTTACCGTCGATTTTTACGTCTGTGTTGCAGTTTTAGGATCCTATTTATAAACAACCTCTTCCGAGGCTATGCTACAGCCGCAAGTAACAAAAAGAACAAGAAGAACAAGAAGAACAAGAACAAGAAGAGCAAGAAGAACAAGAACAAGGAGAGCAAGAAAAGCTCTCTTTGCTTCGTTATTTCTATAGCATAAACGTTAACTGCTAAAAGCGGAATAAAAAATCGAATAAATGGATTTAAAAAATGAAAAAATGAACTCGACTCTTCCATGGTTCAATTCAGACACCTATTTTGGTTTTAAATTAAGGTAACAAGTGAATAGGCAGGGTTTGTTAGAGTATTTTGAAACCGTAGCAGCTGTTTTGGCTCATACTCGGTCGATGAAACAGATTCTCTCTCGCTCTAACACCGCATGTATATGCATACGTACTTATGCATGTATGTATGGATGGATGTGCATACGCATTGCTTTAGCGAATCTAGTTTCGCCGTGACGCGTCACAGAGTAAAACGCAGGCTGCAGCATTTAATTCCGTCACAGTGACCTAGTCCGCGGCCCCCGTGATTTCGATGAATGAACATAGCCGTTCCGTACGGAGCCTACCTCACGCTTAAGACTTTACGACTTTCGAAGATCTTCTCGTTCTTTTTGTTTTGATTTTTTTTTTTCTATCCCTCGATGAAATATCGAGAATTTTATTTTTTCAAGTTTTTTTATATTTTTTTTATTTTTTTTCTGTGATTTGCTAAATAAATAAATATAAATCGACTCGTCTTCGATCGATTTACTTCAATTTCTATGCTAATTAGAGTCCGGCCTAAGCGAATCATGACGCGGCATGAGTTACGTCATAGGAAAATCAACTACCCCTTCCTGTAGCTTTCTCTGTCTCTATACCTCCTCGTTTCCTCTCTGTGCGGTGGAGGAAATCGATTCCCTTGAGAACTTGTAATATGTTTGCATAGATTCTATTGCACCACCTGACTTTTCTATGCAGCCGCATGCGACTGCAGTTTCAAACCTCGGCTAGTAAATTGCATGAGAGGAGGGGAAAAAAAAAAAATTTTTTAATTTAAAAAAATGAACAGAACAAGAAGAAGAAATTGAAAACAAGATAGAGACTTCAAGTATCAGTAATACCAAGTGCAAGTATCAGTAATACCAACTCCGAGAGAATACGTATATAACATATACCTATATGAATCTATTTTTGATTTGAAACTATTAATATATACTGCATCCCCAGCTAAGCTTCGTTAGGTACCTAGATATAATAATTACTGAGAGGTGACCGCAGATTTTTCTAGTTTCATAGTCAATTTTCATATTGAGTTCGAAAAATTTATGAAAATGTGTGTGATTGGTAGAAAAAAAAAAAATTCAAATACGAAGAAGAAGAAGATGATGAAAAAAAAAAAATGAATTAGAAAAATAAAGGAAACCCCGAAAAAGTATTCTCTAACATCTAGCTGGCAATAAATTGTTCCTATAATTAGGTGCAATTAAATTTCTTGTTTAAATCACGTAAACTGTTGGAGATCACCCATATAATGTCTCGTGCCATGACTATATTAAGTATGGCGGTATATATGTTGAGCAGGTATATGCATATATAAATAGATATATAGGTATGTATGTCTGATAGTTGACGAGAGTTGATGTGCGACGAAATACACGTATACACGTATACACATATACATATATGTGGGTATCTACGTTAGCTAAGCTTGTGTAGAACTGCCTACTGGAATTAGGTTCTTCCGTTGTTTCTATTACAAAATAGATGGCATGATATTATCAGCTGAGTATCTCGTTATAGATAGATAGAGAACGCAACCTTTCCTGACCTACAGATAGAATACAAAAAGACCGCCGAAGATATGAAAAAAACAATCTTGATTTCAAATTCCGGCTAATTTCAATCGTCCATAGTTCGGCGGAAAATTTTACAGAATTTTTACACGTTTCAAAAAAGAATAAAAAATTGCAAAAATAAAGAAACCGTCGATTTTGAAAAACCTGTTTCCATTTTTTGTCCAAAAAAATTTCAACGCATTTTGTAGATTCGATTTTTAAGACCTGATCAAAAATGAAAGATCACGTTTTCAAAAAGCTCACATCGTTTGAAATTTTATATTCTTTTTTGGCCTCTTTATTTTTTGATACTTCGATTAAATTTTTTTAATTTTTTTTTTCTTAATTTTACGAGTTCGTATCTATGATCGTTTGTATACAGCTATTCCGTCCTGCACGACTATCCTATGATGGTATCGTTGGTCCGGTGTAGAGCGGTAAGCTCACGTGACCGACAGGAAACTTCCAATCGTCTTCTGCAATTATTTCGTAGTGTATATCCAGTGTATCAGGGCCAGAGAGTGGTGTTAAGTAGATTCATCCCAACAATTCGCACACGACGCGAGAGCCCCGGCTTATTCGCAAGACGCTTATTCGTCCCACGCATAAATCTGTTTCGCAAATGTTTCTAGCTTAAGTACCTACGCTGCAGGTTACATAATCGTCATTTACCGTTTTGCATTTTACCAACTCCCGTATTTCATCTTCTATCCGGCCTTCGGAAGATTAACAATAAACACAGAGTCTAATCAGAAAATGAGAAATAGATGGACTCGAATTTACTCAAAATTATCAATTCGTACGATTTATGGATCTCAGATTTTTTTCCATCGAAGGAAACCCTTTTTCATACCGATTTCACCCGCTGGAATAGAAGAAGCGAAGAACCCTGTGCTCAGTCTCCAGAGTTTAAAACGCGCGGTGACAGCGGTGGGATAAAATCGTTAATTTTATTCCAATTTCTGTTTCGGCAGACTGTAGATGTTCGAAGGTCGGATTCTGCGGGGAAAAATTAGTTCGAGTATCGATCTGATAGCCAAAAATAGTAAAAGTGGAAAACTAATTGCCCCAGCATCGTGAAACCTCGATGATTAAACCATCGTGAATCCGTTCTAACTTTGGAAAGCTTCTCGCTCGATATACTGAATTAGAAACTAGCATGTAGGTAATCAACCAGCAGCAAACAGTTATGACGTAACGAACGTCTGAGATTCTTGAAGGTTGAAAAATGAAATTTCATAAAAATCGGTCTGACTAAAGAGAGACGTATCCATATGATTCTGCGAGTTTCCTCAAAGATTCAGATAATCGATTTATAGACAAATAAATGACCGAATCAATTGATATATTATTCTTTAATTACTTTATAATCCATCTTTAAACATTGAATAGCAAATTGTCTGATCAATCGATCTAAAACTATTGTAAGCAACAACTACCACGTAGTTTCATCGCTAATTACAAAAGCTCTAATTCTTAAAATGACCCAAATAAACGGACAGATATTTGAGTAGAATTTAAACTGTTGCTAGTTTACTGGTCGTGGTTGAAAAATTGGTCGTTCGAAATCATCTCCTGATTCAAATATCGGTTTTTGGTCAAAGCTTAAAGCTCGAGGAAGGTTTCGAGTCGGTATATTACAGCGATGGAAATGTTTTTGCATACGTTTACAAGCCAGAAAGATAATGATTCCATTTGTCGAACAGATGAAAACGAGATTTCCTTTCTGATTATTCGATAAATTGAAAAACACAGTTTTTCATTTCGAATTTTTTTTTTTTTTTTTGATGGAGTTAAAAACAAACCTTTCTATTTACTCTTTCGGTCCGGGGATCGTTCACAAATCAGGAATTTTTATACTGCCTTCTCGCCACCCAACGATAAAATACATTTCCAAACTTTCGAAAGTTTTTTTTACACTAGATAGACCCAAAATACTTTTTTACCGATAAAAACGAACCGATCTTTTACACACTGTGTTCCGAATCTTTTTATTTTTTATTTTTTACTCCTTTTTTGACCAAAAAAATTACACGGATTCTGTTACAAAACTTTTGATTCCTTTATCGGTGAAAATTTTTGTCGGAAGGTATCTTTAAAGTCTGAAGAAAAAAAAAGTCACAAACCGAAATTAACGTCGAACTTCGCGTTGTCTTTTTTTTATTTTTATTTTTTTAATCGGGTCTTGTATTCCTCTTTCAAAAATGATATATTTTTATATATTTTGAACGATTGGCACGTAGCACGGCGTATCTGTACTTGACAGTATTCAAATGCGTGAAACTCCGAAGTAAAGTGAAGCAAGATTGAATAAGTGAGTTAACAAACGCTGATAAGGCCTGTTTAGCAATCTACAATCTTTGCAAAGGTGTTTATTTATTTTTAAATCTTTCGCTAATATTTACTGATCAAGTCACGCTCTTGTTCTGATATCAACTTGTTCACTGAATCTTCGGGAAAAAAATATCACCACACGTAGGTACTATGCGTATACTAGACAGAAATTTGTAACAACTCAGCTGCCATATTCTCTATTGATAAGAAAAAATAAAAATGAAAAGGTGAAACGAATAAGAATAAAAAAAAAAAAAGAAGAGAAAGAAAAAAAAGTCCAAAAGATAGAGAAGTGAAAATTCGCTTGTGTGCAGAAATAATTTGCATGATAAAACCGACGTGTGACTGCGAATTTCGATACGTAAAACGTGCTTTTCTCGCAACAAATCCCGTCTCACTTTTGCTCATTCACTGATCGATCTGGATTCATCGATGCAATTTACGTTTTGTACGAATCTAGTTTATAATTGATTCGCGATATTATCACGAAATCGAAAGGCGGGATGATAGCTGGTGTATGTCCCGTTTGACGCAGTGATCGAAACGGCGAATGAGTGGATAAAAAAATGTACAATATTCCCTTCGTTTTGTCGATCAATGTCGTGTCGTATTTATTTTGTTGTACGCTCAATCATTCAAGTTTTCGAATCAATTCATAACTCCGTACTGGTCGGTCTGACGGCAAAATTTGTAAAGGAATGAAAGACGCAGATTGATAAGCTCTCCAACTTTTGCCTGAAATACTTTTTCGAAAAATTGATATTTCAGGATATAATCGAGAAAATACAATTTCGGAATAATTATATTTCCTATTAGTCATTAACCTTTCTCAAATTAATTAAAAACTCGATAACGGTTGGTTTGACAAAAAATTTATGAAAACCTAAAAGACGCGTTTTGATCAGCTCTACCCTTTTTGTTCAGAACACTTTTTCAAAAAGTTAATATTTTCGAAAATAATCGAGAAAATACAGTTTCGGAATAATCATATTTCCTATTAGTGATTACCCTTTTTCAAATTAATTAAAAACTCGGTAACGCTTCGTTTGACAAAAAATTTATAAGAAGCTAAAAGACGCATTTTGATAAGCTCTCCCTATTTTGTTCGAAGCACTTCTTCGAAAAGTTAATATCTCCGGCTATAATCGACAAAATACAATTTTGTATCAATTGCGAAATTGCAGATTCGAACTTCGTACGTAGGTACACGTGTCTAACCATGTACTCCATTATTGCCATAACGGTACACTCGATACATCAACCCGTCACAATAAATTAAAGATTCGTCACATAGTCGGTATTCGCGAAACATTGACGTCATTCGCGCGTGCGGTGTGATACATAAAACAGAGGAAATAGTTCAAATATAAACGGTGCCAAATCGATAAGCTTCGATCTTGTGTCAACTCATTCTCGCCTAGCTACGAGAAAGACGTACATACATATACCTACTAGCATGACTCGACGATTAGATCGAAGAAACATATATTCAAGTAAACCGAAAGAAAAATGAACTAATTTTCGAAATAGAATTAGAAATAGAAATAAAAATTCTAAATATCATTTAATTTTCATGTTTTCCACGTTAACACTGATTTCTGTTGGGGTGTAAACGGGGGCGATTCGACTACGTGCGAATATCGAATAGTGTAAAATGACGGTTGCAAAACGTGATCAATTATTATAGACAACGGGTGGGCACATTCGTGTCATTCGATAATTCCCCCGGGAAACTAGTCAGTCGCGATTACTGGCTAAGAACAACCTATGCACACACAGCTATTATAATGTATTCGGTGATATATTGCCTTGACCTGTGCCAGTACCTATTCAATTCACTCTGTTGACGCCAGAAACAGTTACAGATAATTCCATAACGTAGGAATTGCGATAACACGAATAACAGAGAAAAGAAAACGAAACAAAACAAACGGGGGAAAAAAAAAAATCGAAAAGGAATCAGATTTTTTCATTTTTCTTAAAATTTCTGAAGGAAATTCGTTATAATCGGGGCCAGGCTATGTGAAGATTGCATTAAGACGGAAGTGACGAGTGCAGTTGCAGTGTCGTGCTGCGAATTACGTACTGTGGTTTTGTTGGTCGTTTCTGAATCTCGGGGAAACAGCTGACGACGTGTCGTCTTAAGGTAGCGACAGCTTAATGGCGGTTTCTAGACAGAAATAGTCAGGCTTATTCGCATCAGAAGTCTTCCGATTCGCGATATTCGCCGGTTATTTACCGAGCTTGAATTTTATTGTGATGTCGAACCGCGATTCTTGAAAAATTTGGTAAGCAAAAAGTTCTCGTCATTTCGCTCAAGTTCGTTTCATTTGTTCCAATGGGCCTCGCGAACGAGATTCCAGGGGTTTGAAATCCGGACTTTGCGATGGTCCATCGTACAACCGGAGTTTATGACAAAAAATAGAAGAAGAAACGGTGAGAATCAATTTCGAAGAAAAATTCTACTGATCCTCGACTTCGTCGGCTCTTTCATGTATGGTGTACATTCTGCGCTGAGAACGAAGGGTCCAAAATACAAAAAACAAATTGGAGAATGATGAATACAGATTTGCTTTTCGAGTGAACTACAGAGAGATCAACGTGACGATCCAAACCTTGAAAATACAGAGACTCTTTAAGATGGTAAAAAAAATCGAGTTTCGATTACAGTTTTAGTTTTATCTTCCGACTAGTAGTTCGTATTGATCTTTTCATAGTTCGCGCGAAGGGCACACTAACACACATCAATTCTGTGTCTTTATTTTATCTCCACGTAACTTGGATTCTAGTTTATAATGTACACCGTACATAAAACTTCTTTTTTTTGTCTATTTTTTGGTTTTTCAAATTCAAAACGCTATTTCAAGCTTCAGTTTATGTAATGATCTTTCAACAAAGTTCCTGAATCAATTGATAGGAGCCAGTAATTTTCTAATTTCCTACAGCAGCTTTCCCTATTCAAGAATGGCTTCTTCCCGATGCAGCATCACGTCATTAACGAAATTTCCTAAAAGATGTCTGCGCCGAAGCAGCAGCTCACCAGCTAGCTAGCCAGCTAGGTATGTACATACGTACATACAAACACACATACACACATACATATACATACGAAAAGACGTGATTAATATAAAAGTAGGCGGAGCCGAGAAAACCGTACTGTGTCCATATCTGTAAATTACTTTCGCATGGTTGTGGTGCAGATGCACGTATAGGTATTTACACCCCTCTGTACCTCTGGATATGTGTTCGTATCTCAAAATTTACGAAATGACAAAAAAATATCCACGAGATCGTAAGAATAATTCGAAATCCAAAATGAATGAAAAAAAAACAAAAAAACCATTTTTCTCTAAATTCCGTTCTAAAATTTGGTACAAAACTATTGCACCTATGTGTGTGCGTGTGTAATGATACACGGAATCTATAGTCTAGGATCTATGTTCATCTGTTGAAATTTCACCCCCGTCTTAGGTTCAAAATCCAAAGAAAAAAAAAAAAAAAATATATAATAATTTGATTTTTGATTGACGGCGACTGAAGAGGGGTGGGTGGTGAGCTTCTTTTTTTTCCTGAATTTTAAGGGTAGTTTTTTTTTTTTTTTTTGAAATATGTTTGTGTTTTTTTTTTCTCAATTTCTTTTCTTCCCTTCTCGTTCCTTTCGCGGAGTAAGAGAAAAAAAGTTCGGTTCCGAGTTCAGGGGTAGCGAGTGTATCCCCCACCAGCATCTTTAACGCCCCTAGCCTCAAGCACAGAGAGTATAGGATCCGCCCCTTCTTTTGCTCAAGCCTTCAACATCCTCCAACCATACTTCCGGTTTCCTACGGTCTCGCCTTCCGCCCACTACCTATCTACCTATCTACCTATCTACCTATCTACTTCCAT
This sequence comes from Tenthredo amoena, assembly GCA_963966615.1. Classification (NCBI taxonomy): domain Eukaryota; kingdom Metazoa; phylum Arthropoda; class Insecta; order Hymenoptera; family Tenthredinidae; genus Tenthredo; species Tenthredo amoena. The sequence goes on along the minus strand of OZ016495.1, from coordinate 2,433,061 downwards.
ATCCACATCCACGTCCACATCCAAATCCACATCCACATCCATGTTCAAAACCCCCCCTTTCGTGGTTACAATGTTCGCTATGCTGTACATCTACGTATATGTGTATATATATATATATAGATTCATAGATGTACACGTGTAAGTCGAGCTTTAGTAACACGTCAACTACCACATCAGGGATCACCAAGATTTCGGATCTCCATGTTTTCGATTTTTTTTATATTTTATTTTTTTCTCTTCTACCTCGTCACTTCTTCCTTAGAAAATCTCAATGAGAACGCGAAAAAAAAATGAAAAAAAAAAATTAAATTCCATCTTCGTATATCGCACCCTTATTATTATACCGAACGATTCAATAATTTCATTTAACAGCTGATCAGATCTTGTATATAATTCATGTTGGGTATACCGAATGAATTATCGTCACGAAACCGGGAATTATTTTCTTTTTTTTTTTTTCGAAATATCGTTCATATAACTACCCTTTCGTTTTTTTTTTTTTTTTTTTTTGATTTTCTGGTACGGGGTAGGATTTAGAAAAGGTTTTGAATTCATAGTCCCCCGGAGTATTCCCGTGTACTGATATTTCGTGGCTAATTTTCTTACGGTGATACGAGGAGCGATGAGAGGAATTGATTCTTTGAGTTTTCGTTCAGTTTTTTTTTCACTAGGTATAATATCCTAGTACTTTCGAAATCGAGAATGTTATTTTATCCGATAGGAATAATATGCTTCTGTATGATATTCTATAAAATAAAAATCAAATTCTAATCGAACAAATGTGTAAATTTGATAAAACAATAAATAAATAAATAAACCAAGCATTAAAAAATTCACTTTTGGATCTACAAACACACGTACACATGTTCATTGTAAAAATACCCTCTTCTATCTCTATAATATGAATGAATATAATAATTACTATATATTATATACATATATGTACAACGAGCTATGCAGTATATTGATACACACGTGCGTATATATAGATATCAATCTATATAATCTATAAACGTATAAACGCGTACTGAGTGTATATAACAGGGTATTATAATTTATATACCTGTGTATGTATATATACACACACTGAATTATACTACATAGGTATATGAAAAAATAAAAAAATATATAAATGGGATCATAATGATAATAGTAATAACATATCAGCAGCAATTTAATAATAATATATATATATATTATATATCATATGTATATATATATATATATATATTATTGAAAAATGTAAGCATATATATATATAGAAGTATAAATATAAGCTAAAGAAAAGTTTTGCGACATGGTGCATATATATATATATATATATAATATATATTATTATGTGCAGGTGCAGGTTTGCAGGTTTGCAGATGGCAGGTGGCAGGTTGCAGGTTGCAGGTTGCAGGTTTTTTTTTTTTTTTTTTGCAGGCATTCATTCAGGCATATATAAATTGTTTTTTTTTTTTTTTTTTTTTTTTTTTAAGGCGTAGGTGTGTTTCATTAGCTGATCTCTACCTGCACTGGTCTCCAACGTGGCTCCAGCATATCCTGAAGAAAGATGATGCTGCAGGTCGCGTCGTTCGTCCCGATCCGCTACTGATCTATTCTTCTTTATTAATATAATATATTATTACGTTTATCTGATACTTCCACTCCTGTTTATTATCTTTCTAATCTCCTCTTCCTTCTCTTCTTCTTCTTCTTCTTCTTCTTTTTCTTCTTCTTCTTCTCCTTTTTTTTATTTAATTTTTTTTTCAATTTATTTATATTCTCTTCTATTATTCTCGTTTTATTATCGTCGTTTTATCGGCTGTCCTTTTCTTCTTTTTCAACCCCTGCAGTTCACCTCCACCTCCAAAATTTGTCTCTTTCCCTCCCTCTCTCTCTCTCTCTCTCTCTCTCTCTCTCTCTCTCTCTCGTTTTCTTTCTCTCTTTCAAATTTTCTTTTCAACGTAATTTAACGTCGATAACGTTCTATTCTTCTTTTTATCCTCCTTCTTCTTTTTCTTGCTGTTGCTGTTGCTGTTGTTATAATAAACCGATCAAAAATAAATCACCATTCTTGATAGATTGTTGATTTCTGTTGTCGTTCCTCGTCTCTTTGTCAAATTTCTTTCGTTGTCGTCGTCGTTGTTGTTGTTGTTATTGTTGTTGCTGTTGTTGTTGTTGCTGTTGTTTATTATTTTGTTTCTTTTCTTCTGATTTTATTTTTCTTCTTCTCTTATTGCTGCAAATTTTTTCGACGACGATATTTCGCTGCAGTTTCAAAGTTCTGATATAATATATATATACATAGATATATGTATGTATATATACATGTATATATATATATACATATATGTATATATATATGAAGAGAGAGAGAGAAAAAACAAAATAGTCAAAATTATTATTTATATATATATATATAATATATATATATTTATATATATATATATATATATATATTTATTTTTGTATGTTTTCCAAAAATTTGTCTCGAAAGATTTTCTCAAAAACTCGGCGTCGCGGGCAGCAGCTGAGTTTCGCGCGCCTGTCGACTGCCGTTTGGCGACTCTGTGCGCCGCGACGCACCACCCAGTCCATGCGGTGGCGGCGGTACCGGCGTCGGCGCACTGGGATAGATACGATTTTATTATCAACCTCGTGTATATCTATGTATATATATATCTATATATATATATATTTCTGTCATACGGTTTACTCGCGAATTTTCCGCGGGTAAATTAAAATGAAACATTTCTATTTTTATCCCTTCGCAATACATACGTATTTCGAACATTTTTCTACCGGCATTATTTTATCGATATCATTTCATTCTTATCACAAATTTCCTGCACTATCGAAGTCGAATGAGAAACGCGGCTTGAATTTTATTTTTTTCTATTTCTCGTTTCGCGAAATGCGAAAAAAAAAGTAAAACTGAAAAAAAAAAAAAAAACAAGAGCAAGATAAAAAATTGACGCGATGAAAAAAAAAGAAGACAATTTTTTGTACCGCTTATCTTCAGAACAGTTATATATGATGACAATTTCTACAGGTACTTTTTTTTTACGTTTTTTTATTCATTTTTTGTACATACTACATTAGAAATTGAAAAAAAAAAAAAATTAAAAAATCAATCCTTCTTTGTGTTTTTAATTTGATTTCGTTTTTTTCTTTATTCTTCTCGTACGCGGTTATAATATCTGACTTTTGACACGTACTTTCGTGGTTAAGGGGGGAATACAACGGGGCTGTAGATTCTCATGTGTCTAGTTATTCACGTATCGATTCGGCCTACTGTTTAAAAACTAAAGCCGCGATACGTATACCTTCTATTATATTATACTGGCGATAATAATTCCCTGTCGTTTATACGTTGTTACGATATCTGCGAATATATACATATACACGTACTATACGTCAATAAAGTACAAAACTTGTATTAGACAATAAAAATATGAACAAAAAAACAATAAGAAAACACATTGTTTTATAATATTCTGAGGGTAGATTCCTTGTGAAATTTTAAGACTAAATTTCCTTTACCAAAAATTCGAGAGTCCAATAGTTTCGGAGCTACGGAAGATCTTGATTGACCAATCTCACAACTCGTAGGTGACTCAGACTGCGCCGGCCATGAGTGCGAGTTGCGCAGTGCCCAGCCTGTGCGACCTATACGCTCCGCGATTGGTCAATCAAGATCTTCCGTAGCTCGGAAACTATTGGGCTCTCGAATTTTTGGTAAAAGAAATTTAGTCTTGAAATTTCACGAGGAATAATCTACCCTCGAAATATAACCCGCTTAATCTGAATCACACTGTATTATTAATAATTTCATTCATGCCTAATATCGTGCCAAATAATAATCATTACATAGCCAATTTCTAACACGCGATATAAACTCTGGCTGATCCCATTTTCTACCAATTTAATATACTTTTACAAAGTTTTCTAGACATTTTAGATACGTATATACGTACGTACGTTTATAGAAAATTGCAGCATAATATCGGCGTGCATTTCTCCGGTGATTACAGTTTAAAAAAAAAATATTTCTCTTTCAAAATAGATTTCCAGGAATTCCTGTAAACTATTTTCGATCAATTTTTCCCTCTGTTTCTTTTCTCAGAAGTCAAAAATTATTGTTCGGTAATTTCCAATCGAATCTTTGAATAAGAAATTCGCTGTATAATGCAATTTAATATTCAATAATAATTATTATCAATAATTAGCCGAGACGGATGATAAATAATTCGGAAAAATTAATGAACAGATAAATAAATAAACAAATAAATGAATAAATAAATATAAAAAAATTATAACGAGACGTCTCTGTGCGTGGTATATACTTTTATTTATTTATCTCGATCGATCATATCACTCTCGAGGACATAATATACCATATATGAAGTTGAGAGTATATAAGGTAAAATTTTCATGCAGGTATATATAATTATGTATTTGCTTGTATTCATATACAGATATATATGTGTATGGGTGTGTGTATAGCTGGTAGGTATATATTATATAATTTAGAGAGGATTTTCTGTCTCCCACGCTTTGGCTCGGCTGGTCCACCACCCTTTTCTCTGCTCTCCTCTCCTCTCCTCTCTTCGCCTCTTCTCTTCTCCTTTCCTCGGTTGTTTGTTGTGTATTTTGTTGTATTGTTGATTTTTGCATAATTTATCAGGGTTGTTTGGTTAAGCGGGCTGTTAGGGTGCCTGCTGCCCTAAGGGGGAAAACCCAACGCCAAGATGATTAGCACCAAGCCAGGGCCGCGTTTTCCACAGGCTATACCTACGTATGCTCATATACACATCCTATATCCTCTCTATCTCTTCGAAATAATAATACCCATACCTATACCCACCACAAACACCATACTCATGCTTTTCCGAACCCCCCAACATAAAGAAAAAAAAAAAAAAAACGATTTGTGCCCCGGGAAATCCTCCACAAATATATATGTATATTATACTATATATGAACTTATATATATTATAATATCTCGTGGCAAAAAAAAAATCGTGACATTTTTTCTTGAGCTTGAAATCAGTTTTGCAATTTCGTGAGTTCGTCTGATTTTTTGTAAATTTTTTGGAATGCAGCCCTGCAACGGAAGGGAGAGAACCTATAGCCTTGTTCGAGACACGTAAGCAGTCATATCGTGATAGTGTGTGACGGGGATAAAACGGGGGATAAAAGGGGTTGCCCAAGAGCATTCTATGCTCTCTTACCCTCTCTCGTTCTCTCTTTCTCTAGTTCCTACAATAGTTGTTTACCAGAGTCATACTGATCGATATAGCGACTGTTTGCTATCGAAGCCGAAACATGCATATAGGTAGATATATAGGTGTATGCTATACCAAAGAAGACTAATTGTTCAACATCAAATGAAAATACACATATACGCATACGTTTGTCAATTTTTAATCATGTATACATTTCTCTTTACCAAAAATTAACAAAAATTTCATTCTTTGTTGTCAATTCCAGTAAATTCATTATTTCAAAATGACAAACAATTTTCAAGTCTTCTTTGACCATGAAACAAAAAACAAATGGTTGAACATGCCACATTCCGAGAGTAGATTCCCCGGGAAGATCTAAGACTAAATTTCCTTTACCAAAAATTCGAGGGACCGACGGTTTCCGAGCTACGCAAGATCTTAGTTGACGAATCGCGGAGCGTATAGGTCGCCTCGACTGGGCACTGCGCAACTCACACGAGTGATCGGCGCAGTCTGAGTCACGCACGAGTTCTGTGATTGGTCAACCAAGATCTTCCGTAGCTCGTAAACTATCGGGCCCATGAATTTTTAGTAAAGGAAATTTAATCTTAGAATTTGACAAGGAATCTCTCCTCAAAATATTACCCGCTAAACCTGAATCACCCTGATAACCGGATGCGGTATATTCGTACACAATTTTACTATATTCTCCGCATTGTATACTAACACAGCTAAGTTTCTATCATTATTTATCAAATAAAAACGGCATAGGTATATATACCTACACATGTAATTATAATTGATATTTACCAAGATAGAGAAATGGGGTGGCTTGCAGCTCGTTAAGGGTTTATAAGCTTCGAACAATAGTTACCCTCCTTGCCGTTGCCATTGCTGTTTCTGTTGTTGTTGCATGCACCTTGCCGTAAGAGTACAGAATCAATAACTTAATTACCATTCACAAACATCGAAATGATGGGAATGGCAGTTATTGTACAGTACATCCTGTATACTGCTGTGAACATACTATACAGAGTGAAATATCCTAATGGATAGACGAGGGAAGACAGGCGAATTTCAAGCGCGCATGCGCAGACTCCCGAGCGCAGACTGTTTTCCAGGGCGGCCAACCGTCGGAAATATGAAATTGATACACGACAGATCGCCACGATGTATCTAACCCCAAATATTTTGACATTTCGTATCATTTGAAATTTTTCAAGACATACTACGCTGCAGCAGAGACTTTATTCGAATTTGATTAACAACCAGGAAAATGTTATTTCTTTTTTTTTCTTCCAGGTAAGAGTGAAATTTTTTTTTTTTTCTTTTATTTCAAATACGGCTGATAAATGAACATTGATGCTACGTCTTTCATTCAGATTTAAAACCTTCCTATTTTTTACGCTGTATAGTATAATTCCTAAATGTTCTCCTATATACAGCTGCATTTCGAGCTCCCTCATCCCCTCGCAAATGGTAAGGGTATTAAGTTTATCCCAGTACGCATTTATACGTATACGTATATATATATATATATATGTACATACGTATACCCTAACGTTTCAGAAATCGCACCCATGCCTGGGCAATGTATGCGCCGAAAGATAAACCCGTTGATTTAATATGCTTCCTAGATTTGAAAATAGCCTCACTGCTGCAATCGGAGTAGTATACATATATACCAACACATACAGCATCGATGAAAATCTCAAAAAGTTATAATGCAAATTGTTTTATAATTTTTGTCCAAAAATTGTGAGCAAAAAAAATAATAAATAAAAAATGAGGAATATAGAAATACATGATTGAGAATCTTCGAAGGAAAAATATTCACCATTTTTTAAATCCCATTTTTGAGTATCCGAGTATTTTTTATTTCAATTATTTTCTCTGACTCCCTTACGGTATTCGATATACTTTTGAACTTTTTCCTTTCATTGAGCTTTTCGGGCTTAGGGGTTGCTCCTTTTTTTCTTTTTTTTTTTTTGTTATCAAGAGATGATTAAAGACGTGAATTGTGAATTGTGAATTTTGAATTGTCGAGGATGATGCTAAATTTCATGCGACTTTTGCCAGTCGAGAGCAAGAGAGGAAAGAGAGGGTAGATTATAGAGCTTTGCAAGGATATCAATTATAACCAGAAACAATTCAGTGTGCACCATGCGACCACCGCAACCGCTTCTAATCCTCTGTAAATTATATTATTTTCACTGTTTGTTTACCAACCCCCAACCCCCAACCCCCGACCCTTACTCGGTCTCTCTCTCTCCCTCTACCTATATACAAGTACGTAAATATATATATATAACTCTGTCCCTGTCGGCGTCGGATTTGTGGCGACTTTTCGGCTTTCCGTACCGCTTAATATCTCTACCCTTTATCCGTTATTCGAGGCGAATAAAGTCACTCGTGAAACCCGAGCGAAATACACTACACAAAGAATAAGAGAGAGCTTTTTACCTCTTCAATGATATTCACGTTTTTTTCAACTTTTTAGAACACTATTTTCAGCCTACATCCTCAGCCTTTGGTTTTATCGAAAAATAGTTCGAACAAAAATTGTAGCTCTGACTCAGACCGACGTCTTATGTTTCAGTCATTTTTTCCAAAAAACCAATCCTCGACGATCTATCACACTTTTAGTCGATCATTGCGCCCGAACTTCTGTCTAGACGTATCCAGACGCGTATCTCTGCCGGTTCGAGTCGAATCAAAAACTGTTTCGTACAAAAGTTGTAGCCCTAAGGTAGAAGAACGTTTTATGTTATATGCATTTTTTTGTGAAACAATTTCTGCGCTAACTGTGGCTGAAAAATGGAGAGTAAATAACTATAAGAAAATTTCACGAGTCACGAACGACGCGACATTCCTCAGCGAGATGAAAATCTTCGCTTCCCCTTCCGCATAATTCCTGGACCCCAACGCGTCGTCTGGAAAATAATAAGAACAATTTCGCGTCGGTGGTAAACAAAATACCCGGAATATCTTCCGCCCGAATTTTCGCACTCTCGTTTTTCCTAGCGGAGAGAAAAATCCGATCAATTAATAGGGCCGCGATCGAGGCTGCGGATGCGAACTGTACCTTTTAAGTAAAAACGAAAATCCGCCGTTCCCGAGTCTCTGGGCACCAGACAGACGAATCTTTTCATCCTCGACGTAGCTACGTTAAAATTTCGCCCATCTACGTCTGCATGGACATGAGCTCGATGGCTTTGTTTAACTGGCCCATCCATTTGGAGAGAGTGGCCCGAGTTCCATGGCCATTTCCCATTGTTCGAAGACTTTTATAATTAGAGATATTTCACGATAGGCCGCTACTACTGCCCGCTGTCCTATACGCGAACTGACTGCTCCAACTTTTCAATGGAATTATAATTACATAGTATTTTTCTGTATTTCAAAATGATCTCATCCTCCCAATCCTCATCTCGTTTCTCTCTCTCCTTTCCCTGAATTATATATTACCGAAAACCTGCTCCAGGGTTCCAGAGCTTTCGGCACTGCACACGTGTCTCTTCACTTTTTTTCCTTCCTTTTATTTTCTCAAATTAATTACATTTTCAGACGCTAATTTCCCTCCGCTTGTTATACCGTATAAAAACCTCGAATTGAATCATTCCCAAATCTCATAGATTCGTTCTTATCAGAATTTGAAATCCGCTCTAATCTCGACTGGGATTCGAGTGATCTTGGGCGAAAAGACGAATGGCTGTTTCGACAGTTATCCTACGCTCATCAAGTTCGTCCGGGCTTTTTCGTTCGCTAAAAAAAGCTCAAGCCTCGTTCGAAAATCGTATGAAAATTAAACTCGACACAATATATTCCCTTCTCTTTCGGCTACTAGATTTTCTGGACACAGAGCCACGGTTCAACGAAGAGAAAAACCGTTTTCACTATAAAGTCGAGAATTTAGAAGCCCCACGTGATAAAGGTCAGGAGGTCAGTTCGTCCAGGACTTTGAAGAATTACATCTTGTAATTCTATCTAGTTGAGTGTAGCTAATCTACGCGTCAGTTTTAGTTTTGGGTAAAAATACACGAAGCCATGTCCAGTCAACAGGGAAGGTGGAATTAACAAACAATCTATTTAGCCTATCTAATTTATTTATAATTAATTAGCTTCGAATTTCGTGCCATCATAGCTGAGAGAGAGAGAGAGAGAGAGAAAGAAAGAGAGAGAAATAAGCTTCGAGCTTTTAATTGGAACAAATTACACCCAAATCTATATAAATAAATTGGAGCTTTTGACCACTTCCGTTTCTCGTTTGCTTCACGCCAGCCACTTTCCTCCTTTTTCTTGTTTTTTTTTTTCTTCTTCTCTGGTTCGGGATGATTTTTAGTCCTTGTATAATTTTACAGGGGTTGAAAACCCTGGGGTGAAATTAAATCGACGGCTTTTGTTGTGCCGCGATAATTCTTACCATCTTATTCTTAATGTTTTATACATTGCTCCGTCTCGGTCCTTCTCTCTTTCCGTACTCTTCCCTTCTCTATTTCCCTCGGTTTTTCTATCTTTCTCGCATTTTACTCCCTTACACACCCCCAGAGATACCCGGAGTCATTAGGGTCTTCCCTACAGTCTCCCTCACCGAAAGCTACGAGAGGGTGACGCCAAACTGATTTACGAGAAAACAAGACTGTTTAGCATTTCCCAGCCACGAAATCCGCGACGGTTCTCACCGGCGAAATTACCCACCTTTGTATTCGATTCGACGATTTATTTATCCCCAATCGTTGACCACTCGATAAAACAACCTTTGAATTCTTTGTTCTTCGTTATTTGCCACATATGGGCAATCAATTCTCTGAGCAAATAAAATACAGAATTATTTCACTCCCAATAGTTGGCGAAAATCTTGACGAGATAATTAATCATCCATTTAATTCGACGATTGAACCGATTGATAAACAATTTTCATCCCCCGAAAACGATACAATAACGAAAAGTACCTTGTCTTAATTTATCGTTCAACTGATACAGAAACTTCGGTTAAAGTTTGTTAATTACTTTAGCCTCAGGCGAAATAAAACGATGTTGGAATAACCGTGGGGTGGGTTTGGGGTTGGGGTTGGTTTTGTCGTTGTATTTATGAAAATGGAGATAAGAATCTCTGGTAAGATGGGTCGAAAAGTGAGAAGCGAGGGATTCGGAGAAAAGGAGAATGGGAGATGGTGTAAAAATTGGAGAACGCAAAAAAAGAAGAGAAAAAAAAAAAATTGGAACAAAAATAGTTTCGACTGTGACAAACAAAGTGCATCAAGAGATGAAATTTGCAATTTAAATTCCGTCTACTTCTCACCCTCGACGTTCTAATTATCATTAGTGCTAAGCGGACGACTATCTCGTAATGTACCAGCTCTACCTCATCCCCGAGCAACGTGCTCCCAGTAGTTTGTCAGAGACATTGCTTGCAAGCCGTCTACTAATTCCTTTGGCGCTGGCATGGATATACAGACAATTACTTAAATATATAGATTAAATAGCTACATGTAAGATAGCTGCGTTGTTGCGCTTTCGTGGAATTTACTGCCTACGAGAATCTCGGCGGATATTTTAGAACGAAATCACATCTTACACCATTCTACCGTAACCAGGCAGCGCGAGCTTGCAACTAATTATTAAAAATTTCCACTCATTTTCTCAGACGAGAAAGATAGAATTTTCCAAACTTTTCGTACTCAAAAATGATACGTAGTCAAGAGCCAGACGAAAAACTTTTTCCCCAATAGTTGCGCGAGCTTGCAACTATAATTATTACAATTTTGTAATTAATTTCTCATACAAGAAGGTAGAATTTCTCTAAATTTTTATACTCAAGAATGACACGTGATTGAGTGACAGACGTAGAAGCTTCCTCGTTGATAGTAGCTCGAGCTTGCAACTAATTATTTATATATTCTACTGAATTACGTATAGACAAGATGACATATTTCTAATTATACAAGCTTCTCATATGTCGAAGTAATGTTGGATGAAAACTAGAGACGAACAATCCTTCACCTCAATGCCGGTCTGTGCAAGCTTGCAACTAATCTTGTTCATAATAATAACTCATAGATTTTCCATGTGTTAATCTAAACTACCGAGACTCAATATATATACTCGATATAATCTGCAAAAATCCTTTCATCTCAGTAGCATAATACAAGCTTGCAACTATTCGTTAATAATAGTCTACTAATTCGTGAAAAATGAAAAGCTGACTCGTCGAACTTTTCCAACCAGAAATATTCCACTTCTCCTCCGATACCTTAATCCCAGATCTTTGAACCAATGAAATAGTTGCAATCTGCGATTAAGCTTCCGCTCTGCGTAAAGCTCGATAATTTTCCGGGAAGTTAGAGGTGTTCACATATGTCCCAAAAGTACCATACCGTGAATGGTAGGTAGTTGTAGGTCGTAGGATGTAGAGGTGTGCCTTAGTAACTCGAATTCTCTCGCTCCCCGAATTGAACCTTTCTCTATCCGACTCCCTCGCAAGCTCTGCAAGCTTAACTTTCCTCCTCCTAAGGTTTGATCCCTCTTCTCTCGTCTTCAGGCGAGGCGCAACACTCCTCCCTATCGTTAGTTGTTCCGTTCTTTCGCCTTACCAAGGAGAGAAGTAAAGGAGAGAGGAGAGAGGAGAGAGGAGAGAGGATGAAAGAGACGTGCCGGGGAAAGTAGGGGGAATTGTTTTATTGCACCCTTAAACGGTTTAAGGTAGCGCCTAAGCACTTACGCCATCGAACTTTCGAAAATGTTTTTCACGTTTGATAGAAACCCGGTAAAGCTCGAGGCACGTTTTGCCAAGAGAGTATTTCCTTGTCTACGATATATTATTATAACAGCCTCGCTTTTTCCCTCAAACTTTAACTCCGTCAAGTATCTACTAAATTCCTTACATTTGGCAAATAGTTGTTTAAAAAAAAAAAACAGAAAAATTGAAGAAATGAATGATTCGCGATTAACTAGTATAGGTGTATATATAGCTAAACGCTAAACTATCGATTTAAAGTCTAAACAAATCTCCGCAGGCACTAAAAAAGAAGCTCTAAAAAGTTCGCAAGCTCGATATTCACTCCAACCTTATTCCTACGTCGCGGCGCGCTACCTATATCCTTTACAAGTTTGAGTAGCTGGTATTTGAACGAAAACTTTTCTAGTTAAAAGTCGCACCAATTAATAGTTTCATTTGTTTATTATTAATTGATAAATCGATCAGAGAACAAGGCAAGAAGGTAGAACGAACGAACCAGGCTCATAGTACAAATAGTTATTTATAAAGGACATCAATTATCAGGATGTGGTAGTTAAGCCCAGGCCACTAACGTGATAATGTACTTCGTGCCCGTTTTATATTCTACATTTTGGCAGCTGTTGGCAATAAATATTTAGTCGACTTAATAAATCGCAAAAGCACAACATTATTACATGTGTTTTTTTTTTTTTTTTTTTCTTACTTCTTTTTTTTTTTTTTGCAAAATAGTTGAAACGCATCCGCAGATGAAAACCTTTGCCAAACAATATGTTCTTCCACTTCTGAACGTACCTTAGGAAAAACCTGCCAAAAAATCATACGGGGAGGTTAAAGCTCGATTAAAACAAAATATAGTCGCGTTTTAAGAGTTTTCTTTTCACGTTCGAAGTTAGCAACCGTTGGAAAATCCGATATTGGACTTAGTTATATATTTTCGAAAGTCAAGGGAGCGCGTTGGTACATAAAAAGATCACTATACCATAGCCGAGGGAACCTCCTTTCTTTTTCCCGGCTGGCCAGTCACCCCAGCCACCCCAATTTATGGAGTATTCTCTACATTCGATATTTTCTATTGTCGATTGGCCTATTTGTCTTATTTATGTTTCTCTTAGGGTCGCCAAACGCTGCCCATTGTCCATTTTCCGAACACATCGATAACTGGCTGTCTATTCCTTCTTTGTTTTTCCTATATACATATATACACGAATTTGCACGATTTTTAAGAGAGAATTCCCGTTCCATGAATTCCCAATTTTGGAAAATTCCACTTTCCACTCGTTGTTATAGGAAAAACCAGAATCATATAAACGGAGCGAGCCCCGGGTATCAGTCTGAGCTTTAAGTCTGAAGTGAAAAGCTATTTTCTGCCCAACCGCTTCCCAGTCTGATCCTACACCCCCGTAACATTCCAGGCGTCAAACCCTCCACCTCAACCCTCTACTGCAGCCTATGTCACTTATATTATAAATCGAATGCCAAAAGGAGATGAGGAGCTGAGGTAAGGCCAAAGGGTTTACGACGCTTCATAAATCCGTTAATAAATTGTATCAGGGTAAAGAAAAAGTTTTCTTTCTTCCCTTTATTTTTTTTTTCCTCAAATTTCATCTAAGATGGGATTTGAATAAGAAAAGTAAAAAAAAAGAAAAAAAAAAAAAAAATAGAAAAGAATCAAATTTACACCATATTTGAGAATCGTATATAGTTTGCGAGAGCTTAATTATTCGAGTAATTATAGCATAGACTAGTTGGATGGATCGAGTGTAACGGGAGCTTGTCTTGTTTACTAAACTGTTGTAGCTAGATAAATGATTTGTTCTGGGTTAATTTAGGGCTCTTGTTAATTCGTGAATCAACACTACTGTCTCCCTCCTAGCTTAGCGTGTCTCTCCTCGAGTAAACTTCTCGAAGCTAAGCTGAGATGGAAGCTCTAGCTTAATCGAGAGCTCCTAATTAAGATCGTTAAACAGTCATGAAATTTAAATCACACCCACGTATTACCTGTTTCAAAGAACGACCAAAAATCATCCCCTGAATTTTTTCTCGAGTCTTTTACCGTTTTTAAAAATATCGGCGATCCGGGACTCTGACAATTAGTATAGAGCTATTAATCCGAGAATTCGCATTACCATAGATCGGGGGTTCGGGGTGCCCACTAAATTGAGTTGGGGGATTCTCGCGATAACCATTCCTTGGGAATTAACCTCTTGGCTGGCAAAAGACGACTTCTGGTTCGTGGAGTCGGATGTAGCTCATGGGGAGGATAGGATCGACATTTTAGTGTGTCTAGCATCCCGTATATTAAATTAAGGGTTCGAGAGAGGAAGCGGAATCGGATCCCAGCTGGCGGTCTATAGGTGGGTCTAGACTCCAGACAGTGGGTCAAATTCTCACTCCTTGTTGTAGGGAGACACTGCAGCACCCATGGGGTTATTTATACCCAAGCCTAACCGATATTATTACCGATTATATTAGGAACCAGGTTCTTGGAGAATATAGCTATACATACACCCTGAGAATCCTTCAGACCCGTCTTATCGCACTTACCTCAACCATCCCCTAAGAAGCTGGACTCTCAAGCTGCATACAAAGCGGTTTCCTCGAGCTACTCGCCCTCCTGGATAAGAGAATAGAAACAGAATTCGGAATTACAATCGTCGATGAACCTGGAGACTGATTAATATTTTTTATACTCTGATGAACTCGAAATTTGAAAATTCGCAATCTTTCGCCAATTGAAAGGAAATTATCAATCCTGTTTCCTGACATACTGTAATACAGTTTCGAGGTAATAATTGAACGTGAACATCTGTCCCTAGGTAGTTATGGATTCAAATATGTGTGTGGAAACGTATGGAAGCGAAACCGATTTGCGGATATAATTTGGAATTTATTTGCCATCGGGTTGATTTATTCATGCAAACAATTTGCTACCAATACCAAGTAATTCGAGCTAATTAACTACGACCCGTTAGTCGACGATAATAGTCGACATGCATCTGTGTAGAATCTGACGTTCCTGAAATCTGAATTTCCGAAGACACTAGCATTTTTTGAGTTTCGGGAAAAAATCAAATTTCGCCAAATCTCATGCAGTCGCAATCGATACCAAATCTGCTCTGGTTGCTAAAAAATCCAAGAACTAGTCTCATAGCGTCAGGTGTCAAAAAACAGTCCAAAATCGAATATTTTCGAATCTCATCTACTCGGTACCCTGATTAAAAATTCATCCGATATTCGGGCTCTCTCCGTTCTCGTTAATGAAAAGATCCAAAAATTCTCTCCCTAGTTTCAGATTCACAACCCAATACTTTCCCATTCTCGTCTGAAAAATTTCCAAAAAATTTCATGATCAGAAATGAAGAACCTGGCCCCTATATGAATGGCCATATAAGCTCAGGTTCGAGTCATACGTGACACTATGTAGCTAGCAATACAATTCAAATCCAAACACTCGATTTGTAAGGTTTAACTCATCAATCAGGCTTGGAGATGGCCTATCATGAAACGATCGCGTAATTGGCCGACTGGCATCTCACGTTTTATACAGTTTCATACAGTTTTAGATTCCCATACGGATTTCACCCGTGACCCGTGTCGCGGTGATTTCGAATCACCACGTATACGGGACTGCGGTTATAATCGTACACACAACTGTGCCAACAATATCGACATTCCAATTACAAACGATTCAATAACCTATACGTATACATGCATTGTCTATTAACTGTTTTATTTGCGCTCAATTAGACTCCGATCGTTCCCTACATACACACGTACTACAATATCATAAGCAAACATTGCGAATCGTCCGCAGTCGTACGATTTGTTAACGATCTCTTTAAAAATTGCCTTACAAAATAATTAAACGATCTAGTACTCAACGTATAAATATACGTCTATAGATCTATATAACAGAGTTAGCTAAAGTTTTCCACTCGCAATATTTTATACATAAATCCATTTTTTTTCTTTTTTTTTATTTTTTTATTTTTTTTTTCTCCGCTCACCGTTCGGGGATGAAAATTTTAAATTCAATTTGATCTCTTCCGCTCTCTCTTTCTCACTCCTAGACCAATTTTCCCTAGCTTATATCGCATGCGCACCTTCGGCTACCGCCCAAATCAGTTCAAGCCACTCCTACTACGCGGGTATACATTCAATCAGTATTTTATTTTCCGTTTTTTGTTCTTTCATTTTTTTTTTTTACTATTTTGTGGTTCATTGTAAACCCGAGGTTTCAAGGTCCCGTGATCGCGATCTCGGGCATAGTCTTCCTATTCGACAGCTCAGTGATTCCTGATTTTTATATTTTTATCGCTGATACGATCGGCTTTTTAATTCGCAGAAATTTGATGAGAAAAATCGGATTTTCGATCGAAATTTGACCCAGAAATATAATCAGAGACTGGTCAGACACGAACGGCTTGAATTCGGATATATCTTGGTGGGTTCGAACGATTGGGAGAATCCTTGGCCCGCATAAGATATATCTCGGATTTGGTGACATCTGATTATGAACTATTATATTCAAAACACGCTTCAAACCCACAACTCATGGCTCGGGGACAGACCTTCTGGCTTAGAATAGAACCAGAACTAGGAAATCTCTCTATAATCTCCGCGGTAACTTCGCCCCCGATTCGATCATGTGAATTATATTATAATTATGCAGGGTGCTCGTACCTGTTAGGTGATCATTATTTCGAAAAACTCGTCTAGCATACTCAAAAATCAATTTACGTCCAAAATTTATAGGACATTGTTGGTTCAAATTATACTCACCTACAACTTTCGTTTGACACATTTCTTGATAAAATGTACGGTTGAGAAGAGAGACGAGTTCAAAGTTCGTGACTAGGAAATCATCCCTCCTAGGATCAATTTTATATAAAAACTCGTCTAACGTGCTCAAAAATGAATTTACAACTAAAATGTATAGAACATTAATAGTTCAGATTAATTTTCTCTACAACTTTTATCCGAAATATTTTTCGATGAGACGTACGGTTGAGGCGGGAGATGAGTTCAAAGTTCATAATGAAAAATCGAATTTTTAAAGCAGTCCACCAGCGATACTTCAGCCCCTCGAAATGTGTCGGGGACTTATTTTTGCCGGGGGTAAAAATCAACTGTAAGAATATATAGAAGTAAGTATTTGATGGAAATTTTATAGTTCTCATTTATTTTAAATTGGATTCAAAGATATATATACAGACTCCTTAGCCACTTTGCTCTACGTAATCTGGGAGCACCCCGTTTCGGCGTGTCATTTACTTTATTATTTCACCCTTATATATATAACCATAAATTATAATATCAGAAGAGATTTGGAAAATATTCTAGAGACTGGAAGATGATAATAACTGCAACCCCTGCAGCGGTAGGAGCGATGAAACCCCGACGTGGTTAAATCTCTCCGTTTCTTATTATGTTATTTCAAGTTTTTAAAAACAGAAATTTGTTTTCCAACCCTCGCGGAGTGGCCAGGGCGATAATATGCCCATAGATAAGCCATAAAATTGGTCCAGCAAGAGGGACAGGGTGAGGGAAGAATACGTCGTAAGGGTGTGTCGGTCCGCCGTGTTCTGTCATGTCAGATAGCGATATACCTCAACGTCCTTTGCCGGATACTCCCTTAGAATTTGGCCTGCCCTCCTAATTGCATAATAGAATACCCGCATGTGGAGAAACTACCCCTAGGAACTGCGGGAGCGTACTAGAACCGTTCGCGATTTACTGATGAGAGAGATTCGGCCGTTTATATCGTTTCCCAAAGCAGTTCCATGCCCAAAATTTACCCTGATTGTACAGTTTCATTTTCTTTCTTTGTTCCAACCCCCGACTCCCCGGCACCCCTAAAATCGTATAGCTTCGATCTAAGAGTCGCCGGTTAATTTTTGCGCGCAGATACTTCGTGGCAAAGTATTTCAGGGCGGTTCACACGGTTTCCGAAAATTTCATCCCCCTGAGATTTCCCAAAATTTCAGTTCCTCTGCCTTTCGGATCAAATTTCCACTCCGATTAAAAATTGGACGTTGACTTTGACCCAAAGATGTTTCGAGGTGATAAAATCCGAGTTTATTTAGTCGCCAAAAATTTTGCCTCCGGTTTTTCAAATTTTCAGTCAGAATTTGACGGGTCCGAATCAGACTATGGAAACGTGCTTCAGGCAGTGCCGAAAAGGACAGGTCCAGAGAACTAATAGGGATCCGAGAGATCGCCCGAGTCAGCATCGGTTCTGGTCATTTGTTTAGCTGGAGAAATATGTCACCCCTATTTTCTCCCTCGTTCTCCTAGTCGTGTGAAGATGAGTTTGAGCCCTGCGTGGTCGCAGACGAACTTTGGGAGGGATCAAAAAATCATTTTTGGATCCAATTTTCGAATCGTCGGTTCGGGAAAACCGAATCCAGATTCCAAAAAAGCGAAAAAAAAAAAAAAGAAAAAAGAGAACAGCCTGGAAAATACTGTATAGACGTTCTTCCATTAGCCTAGAGAGGCTGAAAGAGCTGTTTGCCAAACCTTTTACCGAAGGGACTTTGACCCTCGATCCTGCATTGGATCCACTCGTTGCTGCAAGGACGTTTTAATAGCGATTTCGGCTTATTTTGGTTTACAAATTAAAGTGGTTCTCCAGCTCTTTACTCGATCGCCCTCACGTAGTATTATCAAGCTGGAAAAAAAAGGGAAGAAAAAATTCGAGCGAAAAGTATCCCCGCAGGTTTTCCCGTCACCGCTGCTCGTTCAAGTGTATCGGAATATGTATATTTCCCTTTTCTTCTTTTTTCTTTCTACCTTTTTAATAAACTTTTTTCACCTCCACCCCTCGATACGAATACATATATATCGTCGAGTAGCATCGGGATTTGGCATATTATTTGCCATTATTTTATATACTCCTTCGATATTTTTTCTCGCAATATTTCTCTGTAACGCGGTCATATGACGTACGATATACCTACCCCCAAAGGAAAATTCAATCGTTTATTTATTTATTCTTCTTATTCTTCGATTTTTTATTATTTATTTTTATTTTTCGTTATCAAATTCAATTTCATCGCTCGTACAAATTTTGGGGGATGATTCAGGTGTTCATCGAACTACAACTTCGCAGCTTCCCCCACCGGGCCGAGCGACTAACCAAGGCGGAAATAAATGCAAACCACCCTTTTCCCTTGGCGGAGATGAATTTCTCACGTCGTTGTCTGTTTATCCGACTAATTAGCCAGCCGAGAGCCCCCGTACCGAACCGTTTCGCAAAATCCGATTGGCTCTAAAGCTTCTACACCCTTAATCAACTAATCGTCATAAAAATTGTAAAAATAAACTATAATAACAATATATCTATACGACCGACGATTTTTCTCCGAAGGTCTCTTCTTCCCTCTAATGAAAAGATGAAAGATTTTCTTTTCATGGGGTTTGAGGGTGGATTCGAGAGATTCAAATTATGGGGAAGAGCTAGTAGAAAATAGTATGGGGAATAGTGTATGCCTCTCTGTACGTGTATTATTTTTTTTCTTTTTTTTTACTTTCTCTTCTTTTGGAATGGAACTAGGGAGAATTTTTCATGGTTAACGTTTCCAAAAAAAAACAAAAAAAAAACCCCCCGGACTACGGTGCACCACCAGCTTCTATGTGGGAAATAAATACAAATTGCTGGATTACTTGGCCTTATTTTTCCAAGATAGGATGCGAGGTGCTCTGCATGCGACATTCGCCTGTCGCTTCTTCATTTTTTCACCCCATTTGAATTTTTTTTTTCTTTCTTGTTTGTTTTTTTTCGACTTTGTTTTTTTCCTCTTTTCCTTTTTCAACGTATACCACCACGTCCCGTGAAAAATGACGGGGATCAAAAAGCGACGAAAATTTTCCCTCCCTCTCTCGCTCTCTCCCTCTCTGAATTATTTACCTATAAATTTCACGTGGCGAATCCGAAAGGTATATCACCTATTTTGAAAATAAATTTTTTCTTTTTTCTCTCCGTCATTCATCGACGAAAAGAAATTTTCATTTTTATTATTCAACCTGAAATCGTTTCTCCTGATATAAATTATCGAAGAACATTTCACACCCCCGATTATGATAGAAATTGACAGAAAGAAGAAAGAAAAAAAAAAGGAAAAAACGAAAAAACCAAGGGAACGGAAACTCTGTTTAATTTTTTTTTCTCTCTCCTCTCTTCGGTTCGATAGTTGTTTTTCCCCAATGAATCGCATTTCTCACAGTTTTCTCTGCCATCCCTTGTTTTTTTTTTCCTTCTTCTTCTTCTTTATCCGACGAAACTCGTCACCCTTTCTCCGCTGTACATATATATCTATATATCAATATGTATATATATAGATATGCATATATACCTACGGCTATAATATATAGGTATATATACACCACTTGGCAATCAATAGCATTAAAATCGTCGGAAATATTGCGTTTGGCGATAAAATGGACGTAGGATGAGTGGGATGGGGGTCTCGATGAAGCAGGTTCCGCAAAGGAGGAAAAGAAAGAAAAAAAATAGAAGAAAAAGGAAGAAATAGCAAAAGCGAAAGGAGAATAGAGAAAAAAAAAAAAAAACGGGGAGGAGGAAACTTTCCTAAAACTTTTATAACAGCGAAATAAAAAACAGATATATATATATATATATATATATAGACCGGATTTGCATCGGGGATTCTACTATTCTCTCATTCCAATTCTTCGACGATATTATGTAGATTGATTTACCCTTAAATCGAAGAGAATGAAAATCTCGGTGTATATTTAGAGTAATTTTCATTTTTTCATTTTTTTTTTTTTCATTGACATATTTACTACTTCATCCCCGTAGCGGATATTTCATTTTTGCGAAATTTGTGATCCATTTATTGATCTGATATATATATATTTTTTTTTTATTATTATTACGGTATATATAGTATATCGCAAAATGCTTCTCGTCAATTATAGAGAAATCGGCTATAAGCTAACGGGGCAACCGAAACACGAAAACAAACTAATAATTCTAAACACCAAGAGAGAGAGAGAGAGAGGAGATGGAAAAAGGGACGGCGAAGGGGTGTAGGCAGGGGTTAACAGGCAGGGGAATCCCCATGGAAGGCGTTGTTAAAGTCAATTGCGCGGAACAAGTATTTGCCAAACTCCTCTCTATACGAAATCAGGATAAAGTTGAACTTTCCATCGATTTTCGGAAAGCAATACTGTATATACATACAGCTATAATACCCCATATATGTATATGTATATATATTTCTTAACCCCCCGATATCGGTCCCGCTCGTATATGGGGAATGACGAAAAATGCCCCCGCTGCACTTTTATAATTTCTGAAAAAGATTTTTTATTTTTTTTTCATCGTTTTTTCTTCAAAATTCGCAATTTTTCCTTAGAGAAAAATTAGGGGTGAAAATTTTGCGAACGTTCCAGCTCCGATGAGCGAAGGCATGATCGAGCGACGAGTTTCTCGTCGGTGGTGAGAATTTTTCTTCGGTTCGGAAAAAAAAAAAAAAAAAATTAAACGAAAAACAAAGTTTCACGCGAGTTAATTAAATACTCGTTTACCGGTATATAGTATCACCGATAAAGAAAGGAACGCGACAGAGCGTGGATTCCGCGAGTGGAGATGGGGGGGCCCTAGGGCCACGTGCCTGTAACCGTTAAACGAAACCACGAAATTTTTCTCGTTTTTACTTTAATTAAATATTTTCCCGATTACCACCGCGAAACCTGTACCATTTTACATCGTAATTTTACCAAGAGTTGAAATTTCGCGTGTCAATTATAAGCAAATTTTTCGATATAAAGTATACACATATATTAATTACACGACTAAAAATCGTCTTTCGCTGTGCGGCAAAAAATGATACCGATTCGTAAAACCCAATATATCTTTGCAACGGTTTGTTTATTCGAAAATTTACACTGAATAAAAAAGTTGCGTCTGATCAAGGGGCAAAATTTTTGTACGAAACTTTTTTCCAAATAGCTCAAGGTTCTCGAGATAATCGATATAAAGTAGTAAGACAAGTTTTACTTTTTCTTCTCCTTCTTCTTCTTCTTCTTCTTCTTCTCTTATTTGATTTTCAATTATAATACGTTCCGCGATTCGGAGAAGGAAGAATTTTTATACCGGCTTAATAATCATCGGAGTTAAAATATTTGAGCAAGATTTTTTACCAATTATAATTAACCCTAATTGTATTCATTTCCAAGGAGCTACTGCTGCTGCTGCTGCTGCTTCTCCTGCTGCTGGGAAGAGACGGGAGGACCAGTCTGCCTAAGAGATTATATTAATTAATCTATTAAGATGTACATTTTTACCGTCTCACCGTTTTATACTCGGATTGCTTACTCACTTGACATTTATATTTAAGAATATATATTAATTCCGTAACTCGTTAAGAGAAAAAAAAAAAAGAAGAAGAAAAGAAAAGTCAAAATCCGATGCATATATATATATTTAAATCTTGGAAATACAAACATTTGATTTTTAAATAGCTTTATGTATAATACGTATACCTATATATAGGTTTATAATTATTAATTAGCTACCTACCCCCTGCAGAGTTTTAACTTTGACTTTCGACGTCTCACTCAGCTAAGGTTCGATATTAGCATGAATTTAATTAATAATATAACCACCTAAGTCCTCCGCGTGGTCTTGCAGTCTTTATATTGTATAAATATATTTATTGTTCATAAATATTCATGCGTTTTCATATTTAATATCTGAATTATATTATATTATAATATATAAAGTTTTCTTAGGGGCGGGGGGTAAAATATCCGCTCGCAGACTATAATACGGAAGACCAAATACTTTCGCACGGTAGGAGAGTGAAACCTCTACTTCTCAAAATAACTTTCTATAAAATAACTAGCCCATACTCTTTTTCCTGCAATCATTATTTAAAAAAAAAAAGAAAATAGTTTTTATATGAAAAACGAAACGAACAGTTTCAATAAGCTGGTGCCAAAAATTTCCTCCTCGGTTGCATGACACCGACGATCCCACCGCTGTCACCACTTTTTTTTTTCAACGAAGACATTATCTCTCGCCACAGTCTAACGTATTGAATCTTTTCCAAACGAACTCCAAAATATTCCAGAGTAAAAAATTTGCAGAAAAAAAGAAGCCAGGGATGAGATTAAATGTTCTTTTTTTTTATTCTTCGTTTTTTTTTTAAATTCGGTGATTTTAATGCCTCCTTTCCGGGGGATGGGGTGAGGGGGCATCTTATAGATTTCGCGTGGGTGTTTCGAAGGCGGAAGTATAATATTCCTAGTTGTTTACTCCTCGGAAGTAAAAAGCGCGGATAAGTAAAGGCCAAAGGCTGACTGGCTCCTCGTAGACGATTGGAGGCTCAACAAGGGCGTGGGCGTACGGGGGTGGAAGGCACTCATCTATCACCTAAAATCGAGCCCACGAGGAGAGGAGAGATGATGATATACCTATTATTGTTAAGCTCTTTTTGGCCCGGGGAGTGCCCAGTCTAACCTTTTTCATGGAAATTCTGTTGTGCTCAAAAGTTGCGGTGTTTTGATGACGTTGTACTAAAACCGCAAGTAGGTGGTATCCCTAGGGACCACGTGGGTCACGATGACGTCGCTGTTATCCTTCACCTAATTCCTTTTCTCTCCCATTTCGTTTGCTTTTTTTTTTCTTTTTTTTTTTTTTTGCTTTGTTAAAAAATTTGAGAAAAAATTTACGAAAATATTTGAAAGTTTCAAGAGGTATACTCGTATACGTATATAAATATAATAACATTATGTACACCGATTACACCCAAGACGCAGATAAAGACGAGAGGGTTAAAGAGGCGAGGCGGTTTACAACTGGGTTAATTTATCACCACGAAATGTTAAGGACGAAGGAAACCTTGGCGTACTTTACGGCAAGGACGTGATACCGGGTTGAAATTTTCTAGGGTGAGAAAAAGCCCCCTTTTACGTATATACATTATTTTATTTCATTCTTTTTTTTTTCAACTTTTTTGCAAAAATTAAAATTGAACCTCTATTCCGTAGGCAATTCCACGCGAAAGCGAACCCCTACCGTTATACTATTTTGCAATATTAATGGCAATACACTTCTTTGGAGTGAAGAAGAAGGAAAACCGTCCTTAACCACTTTTCTATGCACAAAGGGATTCGGAATTGCCAAGGGTTTCGCTGTCCGACAGACCGCTTACCTACCCTTGTTCAATATCAGTCGCATCGCTAGTTCGCGTTCGTTTCTTTCGCGGTTTTTTTCTAATTTTAATAATTGCCATGTTTCAAACCCCCATTTCTACGTACAGCTACTCTAATCTATCGTAACAACCAACTGCATTATTAATTTCCACAATTTCTAGTCTGTTTCACCGTCAAGTATATTTCTCTCCAGAGTAAAATAACCCAGACAGCCATAGGACGATATCGTATCGATAATTGATCGAAATTTTGACAAAATTAGGCAATAAAAATTTTCAAAAAAGACGAGAATCGTTGGAATTAATTAGAGCTCTTTTACAAAAGACGAGTTTCTCGGTCCTGGTGTAATAATGGTGCATTGGAAAGCTGGAAACTTGTGAAAGAAGACATTAAAAGAGGTGGGTGGTGGAATAAGGGTAGTCTCTCGGGGTCGGGGTTTCAACGGTCTAGAAATAATATATTTTCTTTTTTAATTAATTGAAATGAATCGCGTATAACAATCGAATGAAAAATATCCTCGAATCATTAATTATTTCACTACAGTCCCGTGCCCCGTGTTCAGGGATGATAATTATTGTCCTTTCACGTAAATCCTTGAATTAAATATTAAGGAGGTTTGCGTGATGCCGGATATATTTCTGTAACGGGTATAAAGGAGCTATATTCAATTATTATCCGAAAGCGTAGAGGTGATTGATGACTTTTCTTTCATTCGTTTCTTCCCTTTTCGATTTTTGAGATTTTCAGGCGAGGAAAGTAAATGAGTAAAAATATTCGATTCTGAATTCGCAGAGCGGAAAATCGGACTCTGTTTGTCCCTCGTTCTCGAAGTGTCCTACGTCGTTGTATTTTTAATAACGAATCGTCGCGACGTAATCCCATCTGATTGGAAAAGCTTGTTCTATACTAGAATTCGATGCGGTACAGACTTGCGAGAGAAACGATCACCCCGTACCTACCAATCGCCGGAAAGCACGATCGAGAAGAAGGAACAGTTTTTTTACCCCAAAAATCAAATCTTGTTAATCGCTTCTTCAATTTTTTTCCCCCCGTTACTTTTCCCATGAAACTACCTAGCTGACTTAAAAATATACCACAACGATCTCCGAATACTGAAACCGGGTGAAATGATCCAAAAAAGGTCGTAGGATCTAAATCCAGATATTAACAAGGCTGAGAATGACCTGAAAGCTTTGAAAATGATTCTCGAAGTTTTCAAAAAAATTCTGAAAAAATGAAATCTTGTGTAAAATATGTATATAAATATGATAATGTACGAAAGGTGGATGCAATAGTTGTTTAACGACCGTGTGCAAAGAAGGATAGCAGTATAATTGCGGGGGTGGGTTGTAGTAAAATGAAGTCGTTTTCGTCCTTGCGGAAGAGGTAGAGAGGTGTTATTTTCCAGTGTCGCACCGAGTTAATCTGCATCGAGGTTTGTGCCAGAGTTGGGAAATAGACAACCTGCCAGAGAGGAAAGAGGAGTTTCCGGAATGGTTGACTGACGATGAAACAGAGACGAATTTGGTGGCGAACTAACACAACCTGGCAAGTTTTCTTCCTTAGGGAAGCGTGGAATGATCACCGGCAGCACAGGGAGAGAGAGAGAGAGAGGAGAGAGGCATCCAACTTGCAGGAGGCAAACGTACTTAAAAAAGTTTTTAAATTTACGAAACCGGGCAAAAATGTAATATACATACCCGCAGAAAGAAAAGTTCATCATCTCACGTTTCAGCCAAAGACTTAGACGTAGACTAAGATCCAGGTTTCTGGCAGTAACGAACCTTTGCATGACAAACTCTTCCTAGTTTACCAGCTCCTTTTTTCCCAAGTCAAAAATACGCGGTTCGAAAATTCGAAAACTTTCGACTCCCAAAGTTTTCTTCCTTTTTCTCTCTATCCGTCAAACACAACTAAACAAAATATGAGTTTGGCTCAACAACCCAAGTTCCAAGACAATTTTATCCCCACAATCAGCCCCTGGACATTCAGGATATAAGGATAAGGGCATAAAAAGTGTTCCCAAGATTTTCAGCTCACGGTTACAACAGAAACCAACCACTCTCTCGATTTGTATCCTGAGGGATGAATTCGTACCCGGATAGCTTGTTTATTCGAGTAGGTATCTTGCCGCTGCTGCTACCCCTATACACTCGCTGTTATAGGGAAAGAGAAACTGGCAAAGTATAATGGCCCAATTTCGATTCAATATTACTATTGGACAGACATATATATCTCTGTATACTGATCACTCGATGGTTCGATTGGATTAGTATTTTCCTTCTTCTTGTGTATGTACCAGCCTGATCCCACTTAGTACCTACCATCAAGAGTTTCCCAGTTCCAATTCCTCTTTCCATACAACCCAAGTATACATTAGGCAGGAAGTTCTG
Source organism: Tenthredo amoena (assembly GCA_963966615.1). NCBI lineage: Eukaryota > Metazoa > Arthropoda > Insecta > Hymenoptera > Tenthredinidae > Tenthredo > Tenthredo amoena. Next base: position 2,406,530 of record OZ016495.1, on the reverse strand, counting down.
CCGAATTTCCTGCGCCTAGCCTCACAGGGTATATCCTTGTTTATCAAAAGTCTCGTGATTTGAAAATATCCCCAAACATCGAGACATTTTTTTATACCAAATAAGAAAATAGCTGAGTCTGAGGGATGTTTTTCGAATAAGTAAAATGTAAAATTGAGCCGGTGAAAATAATAAATTAATTCAGACGCGCGGGAGACTTGCTTAAGGCGACTTAACGAATATAGATTAAAAGTTTGAGGGTTGGTTCAGTCAGTTTGTTTGTATTTTAATGAAGGGGGTTTTTCGGGGGCGAGGAAGGGTTATGGTAATCCCATCCGATACGCCGACAAAAGTATAAGGTAGAAGATCGTTTCTTGATTTATAAAATTTCGAAAATTTACTATCGCGGAATGAGAAAGCGCGAAAGTCTATGCAGGGGTGGTGCGGTGTTTCGCGTTTCGCGTTTCGCATTTCGCGTTTCGCGTTTAACGTTCAAAGCGTGCAGCGTGGGTTACTTCGGCGAATAAATTCACACTTCACTCTTGTATTTTGCAAATTTAAGGGAAACAGCGCGGCCTACAAGGTCTGATTGTTTTAATATCGGGCCAGCTTTTGCTCGGTTTTGCTCGAGGGTTAAAGCCCGGCATTCAAAAAGAGCCTGGGGGTTATAAGCGCGGGAGTTGGGTACGGGGAGAACATTTTACATCCCCCATACTATCTCATACTACTCGACGAGTAGAGGGAAACCCCGCTTTGACACACTGCCATAATTCCGACGATCGATAGATTCTCATTCCCTATTTAACTTCCCTTGCTCTGCATTCGCGGTTACCACAAAAATTACCGTTAACTACCTGCAACGTAATTATTTTTTTCCCACATTTTCTTTCCATTTTTTTGCATTTTATCTCGCTCGAATAAAAAATATTTGAAAAAGAAAAAAATTCTTTTTTCTTTTTTTCTTTTCTTTTCTTTATACGAAGAAGAAATACGTGGCGGGGTGGTTTCCACGTGGGCGATGATATAACGGATGCAAATTCGACCCCTTGTTGTTTCTTTTTCTTTTTTCTTTTTCTTTCTTTTTCTCGTGTCTTTTCGCTCGTTCTTGAACAGGCGAAGCGGAGGAGCGCCCCTGGTTTATAGTCAGACGAAATAACTAAACACATTATACGGAATCAATGGGGATCATTTGTAAGGCGGTCGCGTAGCCGGATGGCCCATCATGGCTATGCTACGACGCCCTATACTCACTTTTCTCTTTCGCGCCTCATCCCTTTACTCAGCTTTATTTCCCATAGCTACTAGCAAGCGTCGCTATCTTGTTGTGTGCTACAACCCATTCAACTTTAGTCGATGCAAAGAAGAAGAAGAAAAAGGAGACAAGAAAAAAAGAAAAAATAATAAAAAAGAAAAACTCCTCGCTACTTATAATAACATCCCCTTTGTACATATTTTCTGATTTTTTATTATTTTTTTCTTCTTCTTATTCACCCTCCTCCCTTCTTTTCTCTATTCTGTCTTTTTTTTTAACAACCCTCCTAGACACGGGGTTACGTGACACTTAAAAATTTTTTACGTAACATCAGAATCGCGGAAAAATTTCTTACAAATTTTCTCCCGTATTAGCCAATCCCCCCCCCCCCCCCCCAAAAAAAAAAATAAGAAAAAAAAATAAACATCGCCCGCCGAAAAAATTTACAACTCGGATATAAATATTCCATGTTAATAATAATAATAATAATAATAATAATACATGATATAAAAAAATATCGGGGTGAGATTTCGAAAGGCGGAGCTGCTAGCAGCCGGAGCTATAGCTGTGTCAGCAAATAATGTGGAAGCCGATGGACAGACGAATCGGGCCTGAGGGTTGGTTAGGAGTTATTGACCGGGAAGAAATCGGTGCCGTAAACAACCACCCTAAACACCCTTCTTCTTTAGGGGGTAGTTTTTCTTTTTTTTTTTTCTTGTTTTTTTTTTTTTTTGTTTTTTCTGTTCACTATACTTCAGAGTGGCCCAAGCAACGGACTGCACATACATATACCAACGTTGACAATCTCCTTTCGGTATATACTTATATTAATAAAATAATTAAAGGGGTGAAGAATTTTTTTATTTTTTTTTTTTTTCTCCTTTTTTGGATTCAGTTTCATTGAAATTCATTACCCTTTATTTTCACCTTTGAATATATATACATATATACGAAGAACGAGTTAAGCAGCCCTTTTTTCGCCGCTTTGAAGACGCGGATGGACCATATATACATACATATATATATATATATATATATATATATATATATATATATATGTACATAGATACGTGGGTGGTGCAACGTCCGAAAATTCTATACGCAAGAATAAACGCGGGGAAAATTGGTTTGTAATTCTGTAACTGGTTGGTGTTTAGCAGCGGGGGGGAAGGGAGGCCATACCCAGGGGCAATCGCTTTGTAAAGATGTGATGGGGATGAAAGAGTAGCGTACACGTACTTCTCATGTAGGCTCTACGCGTCCTGACCAGTGCGGTGAAACGGACTTAACAAGAGCTCTAATTTACGTTAGTCGTCCAGGTAGCATTATGTATATGATATACCTCGCTCCGAGTAGAGAAAAGCTGTTCTGAAAGGAAAACCGCGAGAGACGAAAAAAAAAAAAAAAAGAAAAAAGAAATTAAAAATAAAATTATCCATAATTATTTAACAGATTTACCTAAAAGCTAAAAATATGCAGCTCGTTTTATAAACGAATAATCTTGGGTAATGCGATTCGATAGGATATCGAGGGATGATAAGGAGCTTAGAAGATCTGCAGTTATCTCAACCACTCGATCGCAGTTTCGAATTACACCCCGAAGTTTTTGTTATCTTTAACGAGTGAAGAAACGAGACTGAATCTTGGAAGAATAAATAAAGTAGATACCGCGGGTCTGCATACGTTTGAATTCGGTAGTGGATATCTGTTTAATGGTTGAGCGAAGTCGATATACTTGATAAAGCTGGTGGTACCGCTGCTGCAGTGCAGGGAGGCGATTTTCCACCCCTGAGGTATAAGGCTCGCCTTTGTCGTTGTCTTTGCCGTTATTTCCCGCTATTTTCTTTTTTCTTTCTTCCTTTTTTCTTTTCCTATTCTTTTCTTTTACCGTTTATACTCATTGTCCGCCCCTATTCCGCGCAGACATTCGGCGAAAGGAAAGGAGAGGGAGGAAAGGGATAGAAAAGGAAATGGAATGGTGCTGAACCTAATTCCGCACAGTCCACACTTTTTACGTAGCGATTTGGGACCCCGATTAAATCAAAGAACCATTAAAGTGCCCGCCGCGATGACCTCAGGACTCGCCGTTGATCGTTTGCTGTTTTTCTACCGTGGTAGAGACCTTGTCCTACCCTGAAAAAGGGATAATCTTCGACATAACCAAGGCTTACCCCGCGAGTTACCCTTACCCCGAAACTCTGCTCCGGGGACCAGGACTATCGTAAACATCGGTTTATATCAGGACACTGCAACTAGGTGGTGCAATCGATATACTGCGTCGAAGAAACATGACCGTTATCACATTTTTGAAATTATGAAAAAGGCGGGAAAACTTCAGCGCTCTGTATCTCGGTTCCTGTATAACGAAAATCAAAGTTTAGTATTGGAATCGAAAGAGAAATTCTTCCTCTTCAAAATAAGACTATGCAGAACCTCCTACGGTGATTCGATCGAAAGTTATGAGCTTTTTAGTAAACATCGATTCCCTCATACTCCTACTGTCGGATATATACCGAGAGGAAACCTTGAAAGTTAACACTCAGTCATAGCCAACTCGGCACACTCCAGGTTTTCGTCTGTTTATTGCAGGCTGGCCATCCACCATTATTTTCACTTACCTAATTTACTTCTTGAAAATGTCAATTCGACCAAAAAAAGAAAAAAATAGCGGATGGCCAGCCTGCAATAAACAGACGAAAACCTGGAGTGTGCCGAGTTGGCTATGACTGAGTGTTAACTTTCAAGGTTTCTTCTCGGTATATAGACCGTCCCGTATTTGTCAGATATCATACGTGTGCATCGTGCGTGGGACCGGTCTAACAAATGGGGTGAAGGATGCCGTCACCTTCGGGTATATCTATACACAAGAAACTTCTGAGGGTTGTACAAGCTTTGGGAGGAAACCAATGATGACCTTACAGAAAGGCGGTGATCTGGTCAGCGTAAACAGCCGACAAAAACGGAAGCAAAACCTTTCCCCAACTCGCTTAGCCACCGATACCTGGCCTTGTATAATTCCAAAATAAAATCTACACCCCCTGAAGAAAAATAAGAAGAATAAAAAGAAAAAGAAACAGAATGACGAGTTAATAGCTGATTTAAATAACGAGAACGATAAGTTATATCAGAAGTAAAACTGAGTTAAAGTAGAAACAGGATGAAGGGCTGTAAACAAGGGGATTCCCCAGTCGATAGAAGCTACCCACTGGTATTCCCCTAGAACTTAATCGTATCAGCTAATCTTGGAAGAGCTGCACCGAAATCCCCTAGCTGCAGTTAAGGTCTCCGGTATCACGGGACAGGCTTGAGACGTCGCGTCGGAATACTTGTGGACAAATGTGTGAAGGTTTTCCACGTGGGACAATGGTCGTATGTAAAAAATTGGAAGAAATAATAAAGAGACGGACTCCGTCGATGTCCGAGTGTTTTTCTGGTATGGTTCTGTTATGGTTACTGCTTATGGCTGCTACACATCCGAACTAGCCAATGTAATAGTGGTACGTTACTATCTGACCCCCATCGGCTTATCCCAATCTCTCAGAAGGATATCGGAACTCACGTCTTCCGATGTTATTTTGAATTGCCTACCCGATTGGCCGAGTAACCTTTCCTGGGAGAAAATAAGAAGAAGGAGAAGAAGCAACTTTTCGCTTAATCCTTGTATTTATTTCTTATTGGCCAGTTTCGCGAATCCCTTGTATGCCGATCGGCCGGAGTTCTCAGGCCCGAATCCTCCCTTACTTGATAAAATTGATCATCCTTGTTTTTGATAACTGTTTCCGTGATTTAGCCCGGTTATTTTCCGGTCTCGGGTTATTCTCAGGGCTTTATTTTATTCAAGGGTGGCTCCGGCTTTTTTCATCAGGCTCAAACTTCAGGGCGGTAAAGAACCACCGTCTTACGCCTCCTCTCGTTCGAATACATTATTTACTATTCTTATTTTGAGGGTCTCAGAGGCGGAGGGGATCCTCCACTCTTATTATCGCATCTCTCTTTTCCTCGCCACTTCGTTTTGGGGATCCTCAAAGAGGAGCGATTGCGGTACTCCATCCCCCGCGCGGTAAGCTTTGTGCATTACCAAATACCCTTAAATACAGAATCCGGGAATTGGGTAGGTATATCGTTTCATTCTTACCTCTGAAAGGAACTTTTACTCCAGAATCGGCCTACTGCAGATCAATGGAATTTCCTCTTTCCTAAAAATTCGCGGTTTCAACGATCAGGCACACTCTTATTGAACAACGGTTCGGAACGATTATCCGGAAGAGAAACTCGGCGAAACTTCCGGAGAATCTCATAATGGAAACCATCAGTGGCAGCCCAACCTTGACCTCAACTATCCTAAATCACAGTCATTAAACCCTTGCAGGGTTCTAATCTAATTCAAAGTTGACTAAACTCAAGAAAAATTCAATCCACATCACGTGTTCACCACCTACCTCACCGAATACGATATTAAAGATTAATCAAACTTGGATTATCTGTACACACGTACACATCACACCGTCATTCACAACTGCAGCAAGGATCGTCAGGACGAAGAGAAGGAGAAGGAAGAGGATATAAATTCTCTACTAAACGTATACCCACTTCCTCCTTCTAGAAATCCAACGATAAACAGTATGAGTTTCTATACAGGGTGGCCGCGAACGAAGTGCTTAAATTTAGGGGATGATCGAGGGGGATCTAGCTTGTAAGCTTGCCGTTCGAAGCAGCGTTCTCCGTTGCGGCGTTTCTGAGATATAAATCATTTAAAAAATCACCGCCTGCATTTAGGCAGCCAAGCGCGCAGAGGCGAGCAGTGGGCTGTCTGGTTTTAGGCGCACAAAACCGCTCGATCAGTGTTTTCTTTTGTGTAGTTGGGGTTGCCTAAGTGCAGGCGGAAGTGTGAAATTTTTTTTAGCATGATATCTGCATCTTACAGACGCCGCAACGAATATCGGTGCTGAGAATGGATTCATACTCCAAAATTAAAGCCCTTGATTATTAGCCACCCTGTATGGGAGCCGAATATATAGGAGATATCATGCAGGTGTTGTCGGAGATTTATTAGACACGAGACGTCTGGGAGGCAATTAAATACTTACCAAACGATCTTGAAACCTCAAGGGGAAAGCCAGCTGATGTCGTCAGTCTCGCCCATCCGTTAATCTGCAAAGATACCGTGTCCTAATTAGCAAAACGCTGTTACACACGTGTGTGTTTCCGTCGAGGGTGGTGGGGAATGTGTAACTGTGTTTTTTGTTGCATTATATGTTACATTAAAGCTCCAAGGGGATGAGGGCGAGGGCGAAGAGGTGAGCCCTTCTCCACTCCATTCCATTCCACTCCACTCTCGAATATCTGCTATCTGTTAAGTCTCTGCGACCTCTCTGCCAGGCGACAGAACGCTCAAAGATAAATGGGACCGTTCTGACTACTCCGAGAGGCTCAATATTAGCGACGGTATTAACAAACCCCTAATAAATAGACGGACATCGTCGCGGTGGCTTAATTTAACCCGGAACATAGAATATACAGATTCCAACTTCACATCTTTGGATTATAATTCAAAGAAGAATACCGTAAGCAATATGTCTTCAAATTTTGAGTCGACGTATCGCTTTAAAACAATTCTTTTTTTTTTTTTTCGTTTCAACCCCTAGTCGAGGTTGAAGTCTGGAGAAGGAGATGGTATGTAAAAGAGATGGAGAGTAAATTCGATGGACATTTATCCAATTAACCAATTCTGGTTCTCGATCTGGTCTGCACCCTTTAGAAAGAGATGGAGGAGGAGGAAAGGAGGAGGAGTAGGTACCTATAATGTTGATCTGTTATGTTTAATTACACCAGGCTGATATTGACGGCTGGTATGTGGCACGAGGGCCGTATTGGGGGTAGGGAAAGCTTTACTGGATGCTTGTTCACAAAGTTACCCCGTTTCTCGTCGTAGCAGCGTTCGAAAAGGGGTTGAGAGCGATGGGCGAATAGCAAGAGTCGGGCTAGGATTCTGTCGAACTAAATGGCTAGCAATATTGTCCGCGGAGATGCTCTGACAAGGGGAATTAATTAGAATAACCAGAAAACTTTGGCTACACCTTCGACGATCACCCCGACGAAGGGCATGCATCGAACCCCTTTTCAACGGAATGTTAAAATCGACTTTCCGTACCCGAAATTTTTAGCCATCCTCGGTTTCTTTTCCCCTTTGAAAAGTTTTGGAACTTTTTTTCTTCCCTCAATTGTAAAAGTGGTCAAAAATGACCCTACCCTTCTCGATTTGGAAAGGAGTTTTGTATGACTAACGAGGAAGACTTCGTGCAAACAATTAGACCTTATGACCTCGATTTAAGACTGAGTAATGGGGTGTATTAAAACTAATACCAGCCATCTCATCAGCGATTTCTCAACGATGGATTCACTTTTAGAGAAGACTCTTCCCGGCTGCAACTCGTTTCACATTTATATAAAACAATATTCAACGTTTTTAGCCCCCTCGTTCCCTTCGCCATAAAATCGTTTAAAATAAACGGTCGGAGCTTGAAAGGATGAAGGAGAATTTAAATATACCAATTTAATTACCCGACATTAATATGAACAGATGTTAGCCTAGATTTCCTTTTTCCCTACCCCCGGTAGAGAAAAAAAAAAAAGAAAAAAAAAAAAAAAAAAAACCCACCCCGAATAGAATCATTTGTCTTTCGAGGTAAAGCCTTGCACTAAGGATTGTCAGGGATAAAGTGTTAACTTGGCTACAGGACCTTTACGATCGATGATGTAGTCCCTCTTACTCGTTACGAAATCACCCTTATCGAACGATAAGACACGATGAAGAATTAGAAAACGGTTTAACCACTCGTCGAGATCGTTCGAGTCGACTGATTCGATTTCTATTCCGATTCTCATCGGGTTGTACAACTTTGAGGATCTCGATTTCGGTATTTTTCTTCCTGGTTCTACGGGGGTGCAAAAGTCTCGGGAGGTAACGGAGGGGGTAATTTAGGTGGAAATGAATATTTTCCTGTACAGATATCCGGGGGGAGGCTAGGCTGCAATTAAGGAAGACAAATCGTGCAAATAAGAGACGGGGGATGTAGGAAGGGAAAAAAAAAGAACAGAGAAAGAAGCGAAGGTGACAGGATTACAAGAGAGAAAAATCTGCATAACTTTCTTACAACGCGGTCGCGTTATGTATATATATATATATATATATATATATATACAGATATATATGTATATATAGGTGAATCCACACGAAAAGAGAAGAACGAAGAGAACAGAACAGATGAAATACTTTCTGGCGCAGAAAATCAAATTAGGAATGCCGCGAAGGACTTGAAACCACCCCCTTACCCTTCGCCGCTTCTCCAAAGCTCTCTGTATTCCTGTCTTTTTTAGCCTGAGCTATATATACAGCGAGTGTCTCTCCTCAACTAAGAAGTAGAAATCAGGAATATTCAGAGGGTATTGACGCGAAATGCTTAAAAATAAAATCACGTCTTTACAGCCCCGCATCGGATATTCCAAAAGACGAATTGTAATTGGTCTTCCGGTAAGTTAGACGCCAGTTTCGTTCCCCCCATGAAAGTACATCAAGCCACGATCTTGAATAAAATTAAAAGTCAAAAATAAAAAAAAAATAAAAAATTTCAAATTACTTAAATTTTCGTTACCTGGCCGATTCCATTGACTAAGGGCTGTTTTTTTCACTCTTTTCACTAAGGGTGGGAATCTGCAGACCGAAACACGCTCGTTCACACTCTCGATCGAAAATGTCCTGACTTTAAACGCAGAGAATTACCTAAATCGAGAAAAGTAATGATCAAGGCCTAAACTACCCCCTCGAATATACTGCCTCGCACAAATCTTCCCGCGGTTTTGGATCGCTGATTTTTTGGGGTAATAGTTGCTAATGGATCCCCGGAAACGTTGGTCGGGTGATCTTTGAGTCTTGAGTATATTTCGCCCCGGTTTTAGCCGCGCACGAAACTGTTGGGGATTTATTATCCCTTGTATAGCGAAGGCATGATTTCTGAGAGTAACTGCACCGCGCACTATCCCGAAAAGCGTCCAGTTTCCGATCGGAATCTTCCAAAAAAAGTAGAGAAGAAGAAGAAAAAAAAAACAATATTTCTAAACTCTGCCGGTATAACAATAAGGGATGAATACGACGGGCGTGTTTCGACGTTGGCGAGGAGGAAAAAGTTAAAACGACCAGTGGCAACACCAGGCTGCTACTTCTCAAGACCTAAGAGCTAGAGCGTGTGAACTACTCCGCAAGATGTTGCATCCCATTACAATCCCCACGGGCAGCTCCGTCCCGAAGAAAAGTGGTAGTCGTGGATACGTTCCGTATGTATTTGTGTTTAAACCCTGTCTCGGTATGGGTTTAAAACCTGAGGGTTGAATACTGGCTGGCTGGGTGGCTGGCTGGCTTTACCGAGGCCGAGAAACAGGGTGCAGGGGTCCGGGTCCGACACCCTGATCGGAAAGGCATAGCGGTGGCTTCTCTTGAATACCAAACGAAACAACTTAAGAGAATACATAATGTTGCACAACTCGACCGAGCGGAAGAAACTTTTATCTAAAAACTATAAATTTATTTGATAAACGATCCCGCCATTAAATTATCCGAGTTTTCGGTGTTGAGATAGAAGAAGAAGATGAAGAAGAAGAAGAAGATGAGGCGAGAATTCATGCAGTACAGCTATGCTAGTTCGTGAAAACGTGCGACGATGATGTGATAATTTTCTTTTTAGTTTTCTTTTTCCTTTTCTTTTTCCTTTTTCCTTTTTTTTTCACTTCGGGACAAATGAACGAACGAATGAATGAATAAATAAGTAAAAGAGGTGGAGCAGCGATAACGATTCTGTGGGCAAAATAGCTCGTTTAGAATCCGGCAAGATTAAGGGAAGTTTAGGTTTAATAGCTCACTTAAACCCCACAAAGTGGTGATAATAATTAAAGTTTCATATACATGGTATAACCCGGCGTTGCCTATTCGTAACACGGTGTATATCCACCTACCTACCTACCTACCTACCTACCTACCCACCTTGGAAAACAAGATATTATCTCGAACCACAAGAATTAGGGAAACGATGTTGAACCAGCGATTTGTCGCGTGGCGTCAAGCTAGGCGTACATATGATACATGGCACGCAAGAGAGCATATGAATGAAATTATTTTATACGTTTCGGAAGAATTTTGCAGATTTTAAATTTGCGCTATGAATTGACTCGAATCTAATTTTTTATTCTCGGTTTCGCGAGTTTTAATAAATTTCAGAAACACGTATGAAAAGTACATTTGGCGACTCGAGTGCCTTTTTATATTCCGTCGATATTTCGCACGCGGTAAGAAAATAGCGATTAATTTATAGTTGAGGATACTCTAGAGTTCCGCAAATTGCCTCGTAGTGAAAGTGCGATAGAAGAAAGACGCGAAAAATGACTCATTTTTTTTAAAAAAAAAAAGCTAATAAATTTTTATTGACTCGTCGTAAAAGACTTGGCGTAGTCTCGTTTTGAAGTATAAGAATTAATCTTCGAATTGGTGTGCTAAAAACATCATTAGCCATAACATCGTCGAAGATATCGACGGGGGAATTCGACGAGGCTTTCTATAATAATAGGGTGGAAAAAAGTTGGGTAATTTGTATATGAAAAAAATATTTTCCATATTTTTATTCCGCTGTATCTATACACTATCTATGTACATATATTATGTATAATCTAGGTAAGATATTCAAGAAACATGTTATCCTCGAGGAAAAAATTTCAGCCGAGAGAGGAGACCCGAAATCGACATTGAGCAGTGTTTCCAGTTTATTGGTCGTTTAGACCCTTAGATTTAAAAATATATATTATTCTTCAAATATATGGGCTTTATATATCGTTATGGAGCTTAGGCGGTGCACATATACCTATATGCAGACATAAAACTGTATAGGTATAAAATAACATGTTCTGCACCACCCCCGAAAACTTTCGAACTACACGTACCTAAACGCCGACGTACATGCCTACCAAGGGTGAAAGATATTTATTTTTATTGCCATACGTATTATATATTATATATATATATATATATATATATATATATATATATATATATTTCTTTTTTTCCTCCCTTTTTTTTTTTCTTTTTGACAAACGTCGCTAAAATCTGGTTGCAGAATCGATCCTGACTCGGCAAATTTTATTCCTTATCGGTTCTAAAGTTTTGAACTTGTATTTGATATCGTAGGACGAAATAAAAATTGTGGGAAACGAGTAAACACAATTTACTATCAACTTTACTTTAATCCACGAAGAAATTTCGCAATTTAAATATCTACGTGTTATCTTGCAGTCAAGGCGAACCTGATATATCTGTATACCTATACCTACCTACGTTTTTAATTTCTTCTGGCATCCTGAATGGCTGAGGGCCTTTAACTGCGAAAGGCAAAGTTGCCGGCTAGTCGAGAGTCCAGTAAATCTTAAAAACGTTGGCGGGTATACCTAACCATCCCCCTAAAAAAGCCCATTCTTATTCCCTCGTTACTCGCAGCCCAGTTTCACAGCATGGCGAGAAGGCGCTCTGCAGAGTTCACCTCTCTCCTCCTTATTATATCGTCTTTCCACACCATAAAATCGGAAAAGAATTTCACCCCCAAGACAATAGAAACTAATAAATTTGATTACTGATTACGCCAGGCAGGACCACCCTCCTTACCCTACCCTCAAATTCACTGAGAAGACCCTCAGAATTTTTACCAATTCGATAGTTCGAAAAAAAATGTTCCATTTTTTGGGATAAGCTGTTCAACTTTTCGAATTCTCTACTTGTTTCTTCCGAACGATGTAGTTTAGCGATGTTAGGGGTTTTAGGTACTCGGTTCTCCCGTGTTTTGGAGTCGAACAACTTGCGGGGGGATCTACTTGCCGCAATCACCTCGGGCTGTTTAAAAGACACTTCCACTTTAATTATACCCAACTGCTGCGATATTACGATATTACGAAGCATAAGCCAAGCCTTGAGATTTAGGGTTTCGAAAACTTTGAACCGTATCCTCCTCCACCATCGCTGAGGAGAGAAACTAGGGTATCATTTTGTTGTTTGGATTTCTCGATTCGTTACGATAAAATTATACCCACCCCCCGTCCCGGTAGCGTAATAATAATTGTATTAGCCAAGATTCCAAGGTATGCCACCCCCCAGGGGGCTCGATTTATAATTCCGATAAATTAGCCCCTGGCTAGAAATTTTCGTATGTTCCAAGGATGAAAAGACTATCGGAAATTTCGGCGGATATATTCATACTTTACGATGTCCGAAATGGGGATATTTCGCGCGAGGAAGGGTGTATTTTTATTTTCGTTGAATAGCCGATGCCTGCGGGAGAAGGAGGGGATCGGGAACACCCTTACTACTAAGGGATACACATAGTTATATAGGTATATAAAGTGAATACAAGAATCAAACGTGGATGTTGAAATCCCTCCGGATTTACCCCCTCGCACTTTTCTATATTCATATATCGATAATATAATATATAATATATAGTGGACGAGGCAAGGAGGTGCGACCAAACTTTTTATCAATTCGGAAATCCAGCCCTCGGACGTGACCCGTGTTACAAACACTTTTCCGGGCTTTTCGCTTTTCGCATTTCGCATTTCGCTTTTCCTCGGCTAAACTGAAACCCGAAAAGCCGGATGGAAAGCAAATACGAATTTTGGTTTGCGGCTGAGCAGGTAACGCCTCAAAATTTTTGGGAAATAAAATGCTCATTCAATAATTACTGAAGAAGCAACAAATGGATTTTACCCTTACCCCCCAAGATTTAGCGTAAATAACGAAACCTCGAAAAGCATAAGACTAGTAAATGAAGAAAATTCGACAGAGAGACTGGAAAATGCGTATAATTACTAGAGAATTAGAGGGCTGGGGTTGCGCCGGATATTACAACCCTTTCGCCCTTTCGACGCCTTATTTCGAAAGACGTCTACCCCGTCTTCCCCTTCTACTTCCTTACTCTGTATACATTTTTTTCTTTTTCTTTAAAACTGATATCTTACGCTCGTATACAGGCATACCTAGATGTATTCACAACCTCTAAATTACGAGAATCTTTTTTCTCGCAATTCGTGAGGTAACATACTTTAAAGATATTTACAAATATATAGGTATATCAAGTTTAAATTTCTATCTCTCTTTTTTTCTAGCAATATAATTTTCAAATTACCTCATAAAAATGATACCGTTCCTATAAGTCCACCCGATCCACGTATCGTTACACTCCAGGTATCGTAGCTGAATCAAAATACGATTCTGCAGTAAACTGACTGAGTTGCCGATTGATAGCTAGAAGTGCGTATGAATAAGTAATATCGAAAGTCATATCATTGGTGGATCAGAAAGCGTTTATAAAACTGCTACGTAACTCCTGTGATAGTTATTGAATACCGTTCGCGGGTATAATTATAAACTGAACTGCCATCGAAGCCCTAAGTAACTTCGAAGGTAGCCCGCTAAGGGAGTAGCACAGTCGAATTCTGGTGAATAGTATTTGAGTACTGCCGCGAGAGGCATAATATTTTCGCAGAGCTGTACGATCACGATGTTGGTTAGACTGGGTAGCGAGCGAGCGAACTAGTTGGTTAAAAGTCAAAACATCGAGCAGAAAACGCGAGTGGTAAAAAAATTGTAGGCTAAAAAACTAGCCAGTCCTTTTCAAAGGGCGTATATATCTATCAATAAATTTGAAAAGCAATAAACCTGGAATAGAGAAAGTGGCAGGACATGCTATAGCCGAAGTTAACTTAATTAAGGAAGGTCTCAGATTAAGAAAAACCTCTTAAACAGATAAGATAAAGAGATACAAAAGGCAGACTATCTAATCGAAGGAAAATACGTTTCTGACAAATCGGAATATCAATGTATAACGTAATCGCGGATTAAACGATAACCGAGCTTAACACACTGCCGAAAAAAATTGCGCGAGGTTATAGCTCATTGCATTGTTGTAAACCACTTAGAAAATAATAAAAATAATAATAATCGGAGTATTTCAACAAAATGGCCGACACTTGGAAACAAAGCGTAATATGCCGGTAAGGAAAATCAATTTATTAAACTACAGGGTCTTAATCCCGGCTTAATTAACTCCTAAAATGTTGAGCTAACTCGTTGACAATCTATTACGATCCGTAAAGAACAAAACGTCGGTTCTACAGGGGCGAAAAACTCCATCAAACATCAACACTATAATCTTTCTATCTCTCTCTATCTTTAACTGGTTCGATCTCTCTCTTTCGCTCTATCTAGATACACGTTGAGTAAATATTGACATGGCCGTTACAACTCGCTAGCTAGGATTGTATTACGTGCTACCATTATGATTATCGCGATGTTGATGATGATGATTGTTTATTTCTCAGATTGCTACTAGCTGTAAAGTTAATTAGGTTTAAACTGAGGACGGTATGCGGTGATTTTCTTAATTGTTAAGAAATTTTTTATAAATTATATTATATAGAAAAAGTATTTATTGAAATAAATATCAGACATTTTGTTTTTGAACCAATCTGTAAAAGTAATATGCGAAAATTACTCCCTATTTCCTCAGCTATAAACATGTTAACATTACTGTATGTGAAGGCACTTCAATTTGGTTCTACTACTCTATTTACCATCGTGATAAGAGACTATATTACTTTATCTAATAATAATGAACAATTCGTTATTTTTTCTTGTATTAAGTAAATATGAATCAGCAAATTGCTCGATTAGATGAAATCTGTAACTGCTACAGTCTAACTTTTATTCTTCAGCTGTTTTTTTCTGTATTTTGTACTCTAGATAAATAAGTTTCTCTGCTTCTTATTACTTATATGCTTTAGCCTTTCCTTATTCTTCTTCTTGTTTCATTAAACAGACCTAAACAACTCAAAAGTTCAATATTTATCGACCTTGTTAATGTAATTGAAGGTATTTTGTGAACGGAATATGTCGAGAAGGAAGTAACTGCAGATACCAACATGTAGCGGCTAGCACAAGAGAAGATTCGGGGCCTGTTTCGGTCGGAGAACAACAAGCTGGTAATAACAGTAATCAAACCAATAGTACAGGAGTTTGCCGATTCTTCAAACAAGGATCTTGCAAGTTTGGAGGTCGATGTAGATTCGGACATTCGGAAACTACAGACGAGGCAAATACCGCGAATAACGCTGCAAGCACATCTTCATCAAATAACAAAAGCTCAACCAGTACAACAACCGCGGAAGACTCGGAAGACGAGTGGGTATATTTTGCAGAAAGAAAATTCAACCCCCTTTCTCCCAAAAGAAGAACTCGGGAGCAGTTCCATTCAGTCAGAATTTACGAAGAAAAATTGAAAAAATCTTTCTCACTTTTACTAAAATCTAATTTTTTAGATTATGTATCAGATTTTCGTTAATCCAAATCTGATTCATTCTTCTATTCCGTTTCCTTGAGTTCTTAAATTTCTAAGAACCTTCCATTCCTCTTAAAAAGCACTTTCATCCCTGATATTTCGATCGGACCAAAACCAGCTCCTAAAATTGCTAAAAACTTTTTATTCTGCCTTATCACAGCAGCAAGGAGGACCTCCGACGGGCAGAAGAATGGGTAAAAGCCCCAGAATTTGTCCCTTCATCTTTGCCAGCAGCCTCAGCGTCGTCTTCGACTTGCGAAGACACAGCCAGTGCCTCGGCGACCACATCGACCCCCATATCTTATGCACAGGCGTTAAACCCTCATGGCCAAACCTCGAACCCAGCTTCCGAACCACTCTGCCCTTACGCGGAGGCCAGCGGAGTCTGCAAGAAAACAAACTGCACGTATTTGCACGGAGATATGTGCGAATTGTGCGGAAGGGCGGCGCTGCATCCGCACAACGAAGAACACAGGAAAAAACACACAAATGTAAAAAGAATAATTCTTTTTTGTTGTTTTTAGTTGAGATGTTGATTCTTTGGTAAAAATTCGACGGTCTTAATCCTCCTTTTCTTACAGGCTTGCGTTAAACAGCACGAAGTCGACATGGAATTGTCGTTTGCCATTCAGAGAAGCAGAGAAAAGTCGTGCGGCGTTTGCTTCGAAACAATAATGGAGAAATCATCTCGAGAGCAGAGATTCGGCATACTACCAAACTGCAATCACTGTTTCTGCCTAACTTGTATCAGGAAATGGCGACAGGCTAAACAATTCGACAATAAAATCATACGGGCTTGTCCAGAGTGCAGAGTATCGTCGGACTTCGTTTGCCCTAGCATGTATTGGGTCGATACTAAAGAAGATAAGGAGAAACTTATCACAGACTACAAAGAGGCGCTGAGGTGAATAGATCACAGAGAGTAACTTAGCGGTCATAAAATTCAAAAGAATTCAGTTCTGAAGGCTTACACACACTTCGATTAGTGCTGTAAAACCCTATAGGTCGAATAGTTTTCTTGTAATCCTGTACACAGTGCCAGAAAAGCAAATATCAAAAACTTCACTTCAAGGAGTATCTAAGCCCTCGATTGATTTTTAGAGGAATTCCAACACACAAATTGAAGTCTAAATCTTCTTCTTTTTAATCTTTTTTTTTTTTTTTCCAGCACCAAGGACTGCAAGTACTTTAACAAGGGTCGTGGGAAGTGTCCGTTTGGAAACAAGTGCTTCTATCTACACGCTTTGCCGGACGGTACTAAAACCGACGTCGGACCACCGGTAAGGCATCATCGCTACGCCGACGCAGACATTGATTTTCTACAAGTAAGTTTTATGTGGCGGTGGATAAATCGCGGTGAGATCTTTTCTATGATCCACGTAGAATTCACCTCCCTACAAAACGATCTCAAAGATCAAAAGCTCGAAGGATTTTTTTCACCAGGTTTCTTCAGTTTTTATCACACTATTTAGTAATTTCAGGATAAGATTTACAAATTTTTGAGATTCTCTCCGATTTTGGAATAAAAAATTCATCTTCTTTCAACAGATCATCGATTTTCTTCAATTTCTTTATCATCTTATATAATTGTTAGCGCGATTCTGCAAGACTTGGCGACAAAAAAGTAGTCTTCTCTCTTCGGACATAAAATACGAACAATTCTAAAATCTCTTCAATTATTACTATGGAACAATCTCTACTATTGTAAAGGAGAGAGTAAAAAATGCTGGAAACTTTCCAAATTCGCGAATCTCAGCTATTAATTACCTTATAAGAATTTATAAAAAATTAATTTATCCATTTTCGAACAAATAGATAAGCCTGATATTGTCTCTTTGCAGCAGCTGATCCTCTGGGATTTCCTCGACGAGCGAGACAGTCGTTGGATGTACAGTATCGATGACCTGGAAGAGATCGTAGCCTTTTTCTCAGATTCAGAAGATTCTGATTGGTCGGAATACGAGTTATTCTTAGATTAGTAAATCGCAGTTTTAAGTTGGTGAAAAACATTGACTGCTAAATCCTGGGGTCTCGCCGTCCCGCGTTAAAAAAAAAAATTCATCACGTCTCTTCGAATACAAAATCATGCAGTTTAGCTGAAAATAATTCTCTACCGCCCGCCTTCTCAATCTTTTCATTGTCTGTAGAGCTTTGAGTTTAATTAAAAGAAAAAACTATTTCTCAATAACAAAGATTGTAGTGAGAGTGCAATGCGAATGCAGAGATTGCAATCGTTTTATACTAATTAGACTCTAAGCTCAATGGACCGAATAACATAAATGATGATATAGACCTCTACCTCTAAATTACGTTGAATTATTATTATTACTATTACAATTGTTATCGAAACGATACTTTACAGGCATTACTTCATTACCTTGTTAGTTTTAGTGTGAATGTGAAAACGTATATTTTTTCTTCAGATATTTTTTTTTCTTGTCAGGTGAGGATATTAACATTTTTTTGTCTGTGTATATGTGTGTGTATGTACCTGTGTAAGAATGAGCTGAAATTTCACAGTATCTATTATATGGGTAGGGAGAAACAAAAATAAACAAAGAAATTGAGAGCTGGAAGAATACTGAGAAAAACAAAAAAAAGAAACGAATAATAATAAATAAATGAATAAAAGAAAGGAAGAAAGAAAAATTAATAGACGATATAAATATGTGATAGTAAGACAAGGCGGAGCCACGCCTGGAAACATTGCTACTGCCTTCGTTGGGTATTGTTGCTGTATTTATTAAGATAGCTTTATGTACAGTGATTTATTAATTATATTAATTATTATTATTATTATTACATCCGGTTTAAAACGTATTAATTAACTAACTAACTAATTAATTAATTAATTAACTAACTAGAGATTATTAGGCTTGGGCAGATGAGAGGTTTTATCCCTACTCTATAAATTGGTATTAATTAAAATATAAAATTAAAAGATTCTTCGTTATGTTATATGTCCTGTTGATTGTATAAAAAATCATTTCGTAAATTATATTTTAAAGATATTGCGGCTCTTGATAAATGAAGAATTTTTAGTCGCCGACCAAATAGCTGCTAATAATTAATATGCCTTTGGGTGAGAATTAATGAAAAAGAGAAAGAAAAAGAGAAAAAGAAGAAGAAAAAGGAGATTAGATTTGATTTAATTAAATATTGGACTTTGTGAAAAAAATCGTTAGATGAAATGGATAAAATATATTTAATATATAATAATGTATGTATTGTTTAAGAGTGAGAAAGGAAGAGTGAGAGCGAGAGAGAAAGTGAGGGAGCATCGGCCCATTCCTAATTGTTATAACTATTTTTACATCATCGCTATATTAGACAGACTGTGAGACGATCGATGATATCATACGGATTTTGAAATAGTAATGTGGTAAATCTAGATGGTATATGTTCGATCGACTGTTGATTTAAACAAAGTAATATGTTGGTAATTATAGAAATAGAAAAAAAGAAAAGAAAAGAAGAAAACAAAAAAAGAAATTCTTTAACGATGTTAGTAAAAGTGTATGTAGTAGGTAATACTTAATTAATTATCTTCGATCCGCAAAGAAGAAACATAGAAAAGAAGAAGAAAAAGATAAAGATAAAGTTATTCTAGCACATTTCCAAACTCTATTAATTAATTAATCATTTTCTAAAATATAATTAACTCTAAAGAAGAAAGAAATAAAGAAAGAAAAGAAAAAGAAAAATAAGAATATAGGTAATATTATAGAAAACGAATTATACAATAGATTATACAAAACAAATAGCTGCGGTTGGTTTTTAATTAAATAATATCATTTTATTTTACTTCATTTCAGAATCATATTCCTCTCTTTTCACGATTAATAATTAATTCTATTAGAACTACGGTAATACGTAGTTTGTTATAGTGATACTATTTTGTTTTTTTTTTTCTCGTTTTTTTTCTCTATTCTTGTTATGTGAAATCAGTAATCACAATTTATTAGTCAGTTAATTAGATAAATATAAATAACACGTTTGTTAAGTTAAGAGTTTAAAGATCTATAACTCCGGTTAAAACACTTCAATCATACTACTTCAGGCCAGTTTACTTGTTGATTATTTAATTAATTAATACAGTACTGTATTTTGTAACTAAAATGAAATATCCTTACCTAGCTTAGCCCACGATGTATAATAACAAGGACAGGGCATGCGGTTCTACGCTATAATTGTTATAATATTAAGCATCTTGTTTTATTCTTTTATTATTATTATTATTATTATTATTATTATTATTATTATTGATATTAATATTGCATTAAATGTTTAGTTTTATCTCCTTGCGTCTCGATGCGTATAAAACAGAAAGAAAAAGAAATAGAAAAAGCAAAAGCAACAAAAAAAAAGATAACAGTGTATAAAGTAATAATAATGAAAACCGAAAGAAAAAAAAAAAGAAAGAAAACATAAATATATTAATCATTGATTATTATAGAATATAATAATAAGAAAAAGAGAGAAGTGTGAAAACAGAAAACATAAAACAGGAAATAGAAAACAGAAAAGATATGTATAGGAGTTTATTTAGCTCCTTAGGTAAATAGATAGTGATAATGTGTATATCGTTAGTAATCATTTTCTCAATTGAATACATAGAATACATACATATAGGTTGAATATATTAACAAGCTTAAAACGCCCAACTGCCAAGATATCAATTTAAAACTGATCATCGCATATAGTTTTTAGGACAATTCTTAAAATTATCAAAAACAAATAAAATTGGTAATAAATATCATTTTATATTTAACAAAAACCATCAATGACTCGATACTAAGCAATGCTTCTATAACAGGGTGAATTCCTAACGTCCGTCTGCTGAGAGTCGCGTTGAAGTGGCCGAGAGTCGAAATCGGCGATTGTTTTGGTGGTTTCTGAGTCCTTGATTGGCTGCCTAGTAGTAAACAATTGCCGATTTCGACTCTCGGCCACCTCAACTCGACTCTCAGCAGACGGACGTTAGGAATTCACCCTGTATATCCCTTATTAATGAATATCGTAGATCTGTGCCTTGTCCTTATCATCTGTGTACGTACATATCAATTTTAATAGACTTTCTTTTACTCTTTACTATCTGGTTTTCATTTGCTTTGTTCAATCTCTTGTGTCCGGAAATTATTAAGAGAAAAAACCATTTATCATAGACGATTTAATAAACCAGCGTCGGTCGACTAGATAGACTAGTTACAAAGCTGCTGCATTGGGAATAATTAATTAGTGTAAATACGAATTGTATATTGAATAATAAAAAGAGGGTGATTAACCCAATGACGAGAAACTTTGTGAGGAATTATGTCGATTTTCGAATCGAATGAATATTTCACAAATTATATTATATAGAAAAGGTATTTATTGAAATAAATATCAGACATTTTGTTTTTGAACCAGTTTGTAAAAGTAATACGCGAGAATTACTCCCCGCGTAGTCTTTGGCTCTTAAAAAATACAATAATACGTTTCTTCAGCTATAAATATATTATCATTACTGTATGTAAAGGCACTTCAATTCATTTCTACGTGTTTAATTAACATCGTTAAAAACTACCGTGATGACAGACTATATTACTTTATCTAATATTAATGAACAGTTTTTTTTATTTCTTCTTATATTAAGGTAAATATAAATCAGCAAATTGCTCATTTAGACGCAAACTCTTAACGCCTACAGTCTAACTTTTGTTTTTCATTCGTTTTATCCGTCTTTTGTACATTAGATACATAAGTTTCTTTACATTTTATCACTTATATGCTTTTGCCTAAAAAGAAAAACAACAACAATCTCAAATATGTTAATTTAACTTCATAGTAAGGCGGGTTTATCCAAAACTTAACTAAGGCACTCCGTTACCTCTTTACGCTCTACTAGCCTTTACAGTACCGAAAATTCGTTGCCTCAAAAAAAAAAAAAAAAAAAAAGAGCCGAAATCTTGAAAACTATTCAATCATTATCAACTAAAATCGGACTCCTTAAATTCCATGTCTCTATTAAACAAGCGTCGCACTCGACGCAGCTTCTTTCTCGGAAACGTACCATTCCTCACTGCCTTCTTCCGCCCTGTAATAAAAAATAAACAGTAAATTATTTCTGTCAATAGAAAAACGGCGTCGAATTATTCCTCTCCCGCGTTAAAATACCTCAGCGCGTTGTACGGCTGGCAAGTCATTCTCTGCAAAGGTTGATAAATCCGTTTCTGAACCGGACTAGGTACCGAGCGTTCCTCAACGTTCTCTAATCTCAATTCCTGGCTCATTTGAATCATCATATTGACCCTAGGATCTTGTGGCAATTTATTTGAATTACTTCCAGTCGCTATACCAACAGGACTTTGCGCCTGGCTATAAACCGGAGCGTTAACATTCTCATTCCTCTTTCTATACTTTGTAGAGTACTTGTAAAAGTCGGACATCTCAAAGGGCTTTGTCACCTCTCTGTAAGGCTGATATTTGCCGGCTTGAACGACCGTGCAATTTTTTGGCGACTCCAATCCCCTTTCGTTGTTATTATCAATTAATTTAGACTCCGCAGGTATCTCAAGTATCTTGGGAGGCTGATGGTATCTGTTTTGCTGCGGGCGCTGCTTATGCGGCTGTATCTCTTCCGCAGCTATTTCCTTCGCTATATAATTTCTACCTAATTTCTTGGGCGTTAAACTGCTCGGCGAGACCGCTGGTCCTGCATCAAGGGAAGTTTCGTACCACCCTTTCTCCTTGGCCTTAGAATTGGCGCTGTCTGCGTTCTCCTTATCTTGCGATTCTTGAGACTGTCCAGAATGCCAGGTTTCCACGCTTCCCAGCGACTGCGTTCTCAGCAACATTCGGCTCGGCATTTGCGAGGTGTTTTGTTCCTGCTGTGGCGGATTCAGAGGCACATTGTGCCGCGGCAATATCGACGTACTTTTGCTCCCCGCCACAGTGTGGTATCTAATTTGTTGCTCCGAACCGATTCCAGCAGTCGTATTAGCGTGCTGAACAGTGCTCCTCTTCCTTCTATCAAGACTCCCGAATTTATCTACTGTAGAATCCTGATCAGGGCACCAGACAATCTCGTCTTCGTATCTGACCCAGTAACCAGGAGGCTGGTGTGGGTCGGTAGGCGGGCCGTTATTCCTCGAAGAAACTCTGCCGGACGTTATAACAACATCGCGTTGTTCTCTCCTCTGGAGAGTCTGGTGTTGAGTTTTCAAGGCATTTTGATAGTCTGGTGTGTGCGTATATCTTCTACTGCTCGGGTCTGCGTCGTGATAAAATTGGGGATTTGTCTGATGGTGATATCGGGCCGGGTCATTATCCGGGCTTTTGTACTCTGGATATTGCTGGTGGTTTTTTAACAGCTGTTGTTGTTGAGGCGGGAGTTGGTGCGGACGATATCGAACCAGTCTCTCTTGCTCTGTATAAGTGTTGGGCACTGGGCGGTAGTTCCTTTCCGTATCTAAATAGTGGCTCGGATTATTACGAGAGCCTCCACTTCCGTGGGAGTAAGTTCTGGCTCTGTATTGATCCGGGAGAATATAGACATTGTGATTGTCGTTCAGGTCGTTTGAAACTAACAGTTTCGGACTCTGTTGTTGTACCGGATGTTGAACTAAGGGACGATTATGGTGGTAGGTAGGAGCCAAGGGGATCTGCGGAGAGTCCACTTCGTGATAGCCAGTTCCTGGATAGGTATTGTAGTTCTGTTCTTGCCCGAGCGGACTTAACGACACACCACCCTCCTGCAGCAATCCCCGAGACGATTTCGAGGACCTCTCGGTACCTGGAAGATATGGCGAAGGTGATTTTTAGCAAGGGAGACTAAGACACGAGATACAGGGAGTAAAGAATAGATTTCTAAGGGACTGGATGACAGTCTCCGACCCTATAGATGCCAAATTATGAGACTACCTTCCAAAGGAGGTCTGGGTTTTTTGCTCCTATGTTTTCCATGTCCGCCTTGAGGACTGGGCTGAGTCCCATAATTCAAGATATTGTGATTATGCGGGGGCTGTGAGTTCCTCCCAGTCTTCCCATGCCCATGTCGAATGAAACTGAGCCTAGAGTCCAGTTCCTGAAGCTGTCTTTGACTCTGTTGATAAACCAATCTATGTTTACGACGAACAGCTTTGCTCTCTCCAGCATCATTGAATATTCCCAAAGCTGCCTCTGCTATACGCACTTGAACTTGGCGCTCTAATTCTAGGGCGGATTCCTCCTGAAAATGAAAAACCATGAGTAAAAAACATGAAAAACGAAAATTACCATTTTCTCATTTCTACTCACAGCTTCTGTGGTTTTTAATTTGTTTATTAAATTCTGTGGGTAGGTAAAGGCCGTTCCAACTCTACGGCGAAAACTTGGAGGACTTTCCCCAGGTTCTAACGGTATTTCAGGAGGTAATATACCCGTTAGCTCAGCCTCGTCTATGCACAAATTTTTCAACTCGTTATTTTTTATTATCAATTTTTCTTGTAGTGCTTGACGACGCTGTTGGAGCCACTGCAATCTCGAACTTAGCGGATCGTCCGCCGACGCAGGACCAGCCCCATTTTCATTCCCTGCCATAACTAAACAAAAAATTTGTTTACAACTTTGAAAGAAAAAAAATTTATATTCGTTTTTTTTTTTTTTTTTTTGTGTTTGTTATATCGACGAAAAATCGAGTCTAGAAACAGATTTTAAGATATTTTTGAACATTTGATGAATTTTTCTGTTATGTGTTCTCTTCTTGCACTCACCCATATTATTGTTATAACTGGAGCGTGATCGCGCTTGATGGCTTGATCGTGATTACATCATTTTCCCGTTTAGTCAACTCTTCTTCTTATTCTACTATTTCTTTCCTCCGTTATCTTGGTCTCGGGAAATGTTGTTCTCGCTTTACAACCACTGACCGCGATTAGAGGTACGTTCTTTGTCAATAATGCGATGATTCCGATTTCTGATTAACGAACGCTTGTGACTGCGATGACAAACTTTAACAATAATCAATTTTTATACAAGTTAGGTTAGGCAATTTTTATACAGGTTAGGTTAGGTTATTCAAATTCGTACTTTTTTAACGCGTTTTTAGAGCCCGGATATTATTCTATCGCATAGTTCATTATTGCAGTTCTCACTCGTTTGAAGAATAATTCATTCACGATCTTTGATCGTTTGATATTTCACGTTAATTCGTTCATTTTATGACTTGAAAACGTCATAACCTTTGAAGAGGAGTGACGCGATCGGGTTGACATTTATTTAATACTATACACGTACCGTACGCGTGTGCTGGATTTTTACACACTACTACCAACGCATCGGTATTAATCGAAATATCGTATAGGGTTTTGTTAACATTGTTTTTGACGCGCATGAAAGTGCCGTTCTTTTCTATGAGAATTGTGTGAATGTGACCGTAGGGCAGTGGCTCTATTGGTCGGCGATAGCTTAGTCATATAATTCATATAGAGAGACGTCTCGTCTTTCTTTTACCACAAGCTCCGAAGCGGAAATGTGAGTGATCGAAGAACGTCGATGTAGTACTACTATGTATGGGCATACATAACTTTAGCGGGAGAATTTAATTTACGAGTTCGTGAATGCCAAATCCGTCTGTAAGACCTATGAAGTTGGTCCGGGATTATTATT
This sequence comes from Tenthredo amoena, assembly GCA_963966615.1. Classification (NCBI taxonomy): domain Eukaryota; kingdom Metazoa; phylum Arthropoda; class Insecta; order Hymenoptera; family Tenthredinidae; genus Tenthredo; species Tenthredo amoena. The sequence continues at coordinate 2,381,249 of OZ016495.1, read as the reverse complement.
TTCCAATTTTTCTCATACTAAATGATTGCTCTTTAATTGGTCTTGATTGCTCTACTGACTACTCATATCCATTGATCAATCCAATCTAGTTTTTAAGAAAAATAATAGAGACGGAATGAGAATTTTCCATTTTCCAAAAAACTGTGATTGAATAATTCTATTCGAATTCTATTGAAGAGTGATTAAAGAGAAATTGTGTGATGTATAAATCATGGAAAAATAGTAAAGTTGCTGGCTAACTTTACATAGATGTCGGTATGTGTCCGCATAAATGGAGAATCGAAGATTATAATTTTCGGGCAGCTTTCCGCTGCCGCTCACACCGATTCGTGGCGCCGCGCTCCTCCGCTTTAAATAAGCGAACTATTCACACCTACACATGGAGTGTTGGGTTGCCTCTAGTAGGGCGCAAAGAGTATCAAAATTGCTTTGAGACCTGAATTTTAATATTTCCGAATATTTTATACCGCTATAATCGCAGATTAGATTGAAAAACAACATTTTCTATATCTAATTCGAAATTCCTTTCCGATTCATGATTCAAGCTAACTATAATATAAGTTTAGTAAAAATACTTTCATAAAATAAATAGATTTCAATTAATTTTATTCATTCTTAATGAAACTATTTTCATATTTTTGTATTATTTACACCTACTTGATCGAAAGTAGGTAAAGATATATAATTTTTATGACTTCGGTCAGTCGCACATTAATGAAAGTATAGTCACACAAACCCGATCGTATATAGGTACTACGATCAGCGATCGTTTCTGTTTTATAACAGAGAAAGCAGCCTGTGTTCTTGCTTGTGGAAGGAGTTATTTTAATTCTCGTACTAACATACATTACACCTATAAGAAACTCGTGATGTTTTACTATTAATTCGTCATGAATATCTTAGCTGCTCAGTCACCACCTCTATAATTCCAAATCAGTAATTAACCACGGAAACATACACCTGGTGCCATCATCTTTTTAAATTACACATACCCATGTATACCAGGTATAATAGCAGTAAATCACAATTAAATTCGCATAATTTTTCAAACTCTCTCTTAAAAAGTCTCAAGACCGTTTTTTTACCCCCCAATCTCTCTGTAAATTCCCTGTCGAGAAAACAAGAGTAGAATGACATGAATTTAGTAGGTATTGCAATTCGAAAGTAAATATAGAAGAAAAAAAATAAATTCTTCGAAATTGCAGGATAACTCGATACCAAACGTCAATCCAAAATAAATCATTGCAATCTTTCAGTATAATTTTCCCCTTTCTTTTATCCTAATATAAAAACAGGTCCGATAAGTTGATTGCCCGGCCTTGGCCTTGTTAGCTATTTATCACATCCGCAGATCTGACTTAGAATAGTATCATATATAGTTATATCAAAGTCAGTCACCGTGCCAGTAATAATAAGCATCAGGTGACATTGGATTAAAACTCTCAGAGCTCAAAAAAGTGAAAAACAAATAAATGAATGAATAATCAATTAATTAATTAATTAATTAATTAAAAAACAAGCCTTAGTCTTATACCCAGTTAGGTATATAATTAAACAGGATAATTTGAGTATTTAGTTCCGCTTTTACATCAGCTTACAATTATCTATCATTGATCTTAAAAAAATTCTCGATCCGTCGAGCAATCCTTAAAAGGTTACCGAAAACATGTTTCATTTTTGAATACTGACTCACTGGCGCGTGCCGATCTACGACGATCACGCGTATAAGTATATATGTATATATGTACAATACATATATTGAGCAAGCAACGACTCTATATAAATTTTCAAACATCTCTCTACCTCCCTGCAATCTGTTTTATAGCCAGACGCTATTATATTCGAATATCAGATCAGATCGGATCGGGTCAGATTAGAGCGTGCAATAAATCCGATCGCAAGAAATCGAATTGCACGGATGATAGATGAACAAATAGATATCTTCTCCGGATCTAATACAACGAGGCTTATTTTTGCTCTTTCTTATTAGATTGAGGAGCGTAGGGGTTACAGGAACTGGTTTATACTCTACGATCCTTGAACCATTGACTCACGTCACGGCTTCGAATATTTAGTAACAACTACATCGTATGTTATACGGTATTACGTCGCAATCGATCATCGTGATTATTCGACCATACCATAAAAAGAGAATAATAGAAAAGAAAAGAAGTAAGAGACGTAAATCTGTTGGAAAAAAAAATCGTTGATCTCATTTTCGAATTAGAATTTATTCACAATTTTAATACAGGATATGGGGAATGGTCGATTGGCCGGAAGTTCGTCACCTGGGAATCACTGAACCCTCTTACTTTCGCTGACCACTATACATTATACCTGCGACCGCATAACCGGAAATGCTTTTATTCGATCTTTCGTCTCAGTGAGCAATCGGAATTCCCAACCGGTTATTATACCCCACATGTTATCAGATCAACCTGACATCTACTTTACCATTCAATTCGCTCCAGATTCCACTCATCCTTTATCTGTATAGGTATCATCGGTGTGTGACACGAATGAACGAATCTGGACCAAAAAATTGCCTCTTTTTATTTATTCATCCTTATTTTCTGTACAGATGTGTATAAAACATGATTTTCAGCCTTTCGCTCTCTGGCCATTATCTTGCTGTTGCCGTTCCCCCGAAGGGGAGCGCAGATCAGGAATTCGTCCAGCTCGGGGAATCCCAGGAATCCTGGGATCGTTCAGATTCTTGAACTTCTTGGTACAGCCTGGTCGCGTTTTGCACGACTTCTGCAGCAGGCTTGCTGCAGCGGTTACACTGCAGTGTTCATAAATCGGCTCGCACTTACTGTCCTCAGAACACATCATTGGTATGCCGCGAGATACGTCGTGCAGTCGTTCATCTCCTGACAAAATGAACCGTCGAGAATTTATCGCTTTTATCTAAATTAATGATCGCCGATTCATAACTCAATTTTTATGCAAGATTGAAAGAAATGCCTCCAATTTTGATTTCAAATTTTTATACTATGAACGAGTACATTTGAATCCTGCACAGCTAGCGGCTTCGTACTTCAGTTTTGCAGGAGAATTCGAAATTTCAGCATGTGTTTCAACCTTTACATGCATGAAAAACAAGAGTAGTTATATCTGTGCCGTTCTCTCATTGAATTGATAAGAATATCAATAAATACTCGCAGTGGGGTCTTTTCAGCTAAATGTGAGAGGAAAGAGAAACAAACATCAGCGAATGATGTATCGGGGTGTTGCAATTTACAATCAATGCAATTGCTGCAATTTCACACTGACACAAAAGTAAGTCATAATAAGTACTTAACTCACTCACCAGCCACTTTACATTTGTGTAAAGGCCTGTCCTCTGCTCTGCTTTCTAACGTATCTCATACTGCAACGACAGCTTCTGAAGAACCTTACCAATTATCACAGGAGCTCAGCATTTGACCCACAGCACGATTTAAAAATCGAAAAAATCAAAATACTCCGAAATTCAGCACCGAATTCAAAAACGAAGAAATTCCAAAAGATCTTTCATCCTGTCTAATGAATTTGTAATTCAACTCGCTGACCAAGACACAAAAAAGAGCACTACGATCGAACGAGTCATCTTGCTGAAGAACCCCTTGTTCAACGATTGAACTCCCTTAGGTGGAGTGAAATCGATGAATGATTTATTGTTCAGGGAACAAACGCGTTGTCTTATAGTCAAAAAGGAAGAGAAACGATGCCTTATATCGGGATGAAGACCATGCATCAGGTTTGGCATCGATTGATGGAGAGAGATGTGACTTGCCAGATATAAGATCGATTGAATAATATAGTCGAAGATTTCTATCGGTATTTAAAATTGAAAATAATAATGTATATATCCAGTGTGAAAAGATGATTGAATGATACATATATGTCGGGGTATTGAATCAATGACTAAAGTTGCGTAACGGGAGCTTGACGGCCTTTGACCTCATCAGGCAAAGTCACGCTCTGGCAAGATCTGTTTATTATTGCCGTATATGATAGAACAGCCCGAGGTCTGATAACCCGAACTGATGCTGCGTTGGCTCCTCCTGTTTTTAAATCGAGTATTCGTGATCATTGAACATTCTACTATACATATGTATATATGTATATACACGTAATTATAATATACGGTATCTTTCTCTCACTGTATCCGTCTCTGTTTCTTAAATAAAAGAGACACACGCCCATCGTCAATACCGAACGAGCGTATCACACATCACGAGTTTAATTGTGCAATTAATATAATTATTTTATCAACGTTACACTTCTCTATCTTTTATAACAATATGGCGACTGTATACCAATTAAAATACTGTAAACAACCGTGATGGCGGCAGATTTTGTCGCTACACATCCCCCCGGCTGTATAATACACCCGAAAAATAGAAAGAATTGATACTTTTTTTTTCGCTCGCTATTTAATCCCGAAGAATTTCTACATACGATAAGGAATTCGGGAGGAAGGATTTACGCAATCAATGAATACATGGAAAAAAAAAAAAAATCTTCTCATTTGTAATCAAATAATTATTTATTCAATTCAGTAATTCGTCTAGCCGCTGCGGATTACGAGGAATTAATAATATGTACATATATAGTTATATATTGTGCATCGATCTTATATATATGAGATCGATTCTTATCAAATTTTTTCGAAGAAGATCATTGCTTTTTTATTTTTTATTTTATACACCTGAATTTCAATCTTAATATATTTTTTAAATCTGTACCTGCGCATGTTGTGTGTGTGTGTGTGTGTGTGTGTACGTGTGTGTTTTTATTTTTTAATGCAATAAATAGATCGGTGGATGAATCGTGAAAATGATAATCGAAGAAAAACAACAATGAAAATTTATACAGAATAATCGATTTTTCATACGGGAGTTTAGGCGACTTAGCCTAAACCGGTAAGAAAAAGTATCTAAGAATAAGAATAATAATAATGAGTTCCTATACATATATATACATATACATATACACAGTTATGTATAATCTAACGTCCGATTTTTCCCGACTGCTCTAAAATTATGTAAATTCGTTTGTAAACTCGCGCGGTGCGTAATCGGTGATGCGCATTAAGCCGAATATAAGATCTTGAATTGAGTATTGGTCCAGCTTTATAACATGTTAACGGATTTTAAACACGGAATAGAAGCCCGCGCGTGCGCGCGCTTATGCTCGTCGTACTTTCATGCTCTCGCTCGTGCGGTTGTCAGCGCTACAAAAATTACCATTTCTTGTTGTTTTATTTATGTTTTTCTTTCTTTCTTTCTTCCTTTCTTTCTTTGTCTCTTTTTCTCTCTCTCTTCTTTCCTATTTTTTTTTTTTTTTTTTTTACTTTCGTGATTCTTTATTATACATTATGTATTCATGTATGTCTGGGTGGCTTTTTTAAAGAACATTTATATACCGGTTATAACACATACCTACATATGTTTAATACTATACATACGGGTATATAACTGGTTGATAAATTTTTCAAACACGTGAACATATACATATGTGAAAATTATATATTTGAAACGTATTAGAATAATGATTTTTTTTTTTTTCAATTGACAATCATCATATATGTATATATCTATGGTGTATATTATAATAGTTCTGAGAAACATCAATCGAATAAATTTCCATATATATTCTTCCTTTCATTATTATTATTATTATTATTATTATTATTATTATTATTATATTATAGGTACCATATTGTATATATGATAAACTTATTAATGATCGATTCTTGAATTATTTAGATATATAATTAAGAAACAAAAATGTATTTATATTTGAACGCGTACTGCGAAGATGATCTTCTTCCTTTTTTTTTTTTTCTCATCGCATACGTTTTATACAGATATAATACCTGTGCGTGTAAAAGAAAGAAAAAAAAAAAAAATAGAAAAAAGAAATAAGAAAAGGAGAAAAGAGGAAACCAAAAAACAAAAATGTTCAATTAATATTTACAGTCCGGGTCTTATTCATTGTTAGAATTTGTGTTTCTTTAATATGTGATGTTAACTAATATACGATTGAGAAGAGTACTATACATACATATAGGTATGTATACAGTCATGTCGTATGTGAGAAATTTGTTGAAAACGAAAAAAAATAAATAAAACTAAATTTTCTCCTCCCTCAAAACGAATTGTCAAATTAATAAAAAGTTCAATTAATAATATTGATCATGAAGTTTTGGCGAGAGAAATAATAACGTAAATTTAGTTATTATTATACATTATACATGAACACATTGCGGAATATTGTTTTATTACAGCAATAGTAGTAATAATAATAATAATAATAATATAATAAAAATAACAACAATATAGGTATAAAAATATAATGGCAAATAGAAAAAAAATTGAGAGAGAGAGAGAGAGAGAGAGAGAAGAATAGAAATAATTCAATTTACAATCTTTATAATAAATATCTATGTAGGTATATTATAATACTACCTATGCGTGTATGTATACCATGAAAGAAAGAAAGAAATCGATGATTAGAAATATTTTTCTTCTGAAGTTCGACTGTAAGAATTTTTTTTACAAAAAGACGATAAGAAAATAACAAAAAAAAAAAAAAAAAAGAAACTTTAATGGCAGATAGCGTGATCTGTAAACTAAACATATAGGAACTAAGAAATGTTTTTTTTTTTCTGTATGTTGTTCTTTTTCTTTTTTTTTTTTTATATATATAGTATATATAAAACTATATATAAGACGATTCTCAATAATATATCCTTAATTGTTTATAATAAATTAATAAATAATTACGTATCCAAGTATGTATATATGTGTGTATATATATATATATACTAAAACTTGTCTGTCTTTGTTTTTCTGTCTGTCTGTCATACGTGTATACCTATATATATAGGTATGTAAATGTTTATAGTTAAACATAAACATAAAATTATACATAATTATATGTATAATATAGATAGAAGATAGTCGTTCGCGGTCGTTATTACTCCTTTTTTTCTTTCCTGATGAATGATAAAAAAAGAATCAAAATTAAAAAAACTATTTGAAGAAAAAAAAAGAAAAAATGTGCGTTCGTAGTTCAATTTTCTCATAACGACCGATAACTATATAGCTCCTTTCTAATATATTAAAATACACTATATTATATAGTATATAGTTACGTTACGTTACATTATACATTACGTTACGTGACGATACGATGATAATTATTATTATTATTATTATTATTGTTACTATCATTATCATTATTATTATTATTATTATTATTATTATTATTATTACAAATTGATAATAAAATATCTAGATGAGAGTACAAAATGCCTAATGATATTATTATAAACTAAATCTTTAAACATATATATATATATATATATATATATATATATATGTATATACTCCATATACATATATACTACAATAATTATAGAGATATAGTATAATTTAACACGTGTAATTTTATTTATTTTTTCTATATCACAGTTGAAGCAGCAACACCCTGGGAATAAATAAATAATAATAATCATCGCCAAGGGTCGACCGAAAATCTTTAAATTCTTTGGTTAGTCGATAAATAATTATAATGCAAATAATAAATAATGAAGGACTAATCTAATTATCAGTCCTTCACCTTATTAGTATTATTATTATTCATTACTATTATTTAGTATTATTATTATTAATATTATTATTTATAATTATTAGTTATTATTATTATTTATTATTATCGTTATGGTTATGTATTATTATTATTATTATTATTAATATTAATATACCGCGCACTAAATTCTGTCTTGCATGGTCAATAGAACATGTGTAAATCCACTCTGGCCAGTTTCACTAAGAACACGCGCACTCTAAAACCTTCATGTTCTTCCAGTTGGACACCTTCAACTTGCTCGAGTCATCTTCGTCGAAATAAAGTATCTCAAGTTCGGTCAGTTTACTAGGTGCACAGCACGGTTTTGGTGCCTTTTTCCTGTCTTCTTTCCATATCAAACTTTGGAGAAGAGCGTGATGGTGGGCGGGATTGTACCTCGGAGGACAACGTCCCTTGCAGTAACCAGCGTCGAAATCTTTCGGCTGTATTATGAACTCGAAACCCTTTAAGTCTTTAAATATCACCATCATCTGGTGACGACAACACTTCTTGTTCTGACCTTTACACTCCGTTCTTCGACCTCTGTGAAGTGACATCAACTGGTCAGGAGTTGCTCTTCGACTTCTTTTTACCCCCAAACGAGCCTCTGATATTGTGAATACGTTCAGAGCTGCTGGAGCTGGCTCATTCCACCTCACTGGCGCTCCGTTACGTCTTATTTCCATCTCGAAACCGAGATTCGCTTCACCGTCGTAGAGCCACGAAGCCACTGCTTCCGTTGAATCGAATTCTGCCCATCGGGATGATGAAGGGGCGATGGAAACTCGCTGATTTGCTATCAGACGTCTCGATGAACTTTTTGTGGGCTGGTATATCGAGACTTCGACAAAGTCTTCGAGATCTTGGTTATTGGGGTACTTTTTGTGGTTGTAGTTCGTCTCTTCGTCGTTGTGGTGGCTGATTAATATCCGCAAGGTAGCGTGATCAACGGCGTGGTCTTCCGGACTGATATCAACCGGGAAGTATATGGAATGAGAGGTTTTTCTATCCGCGAAATTTATGCTAGACGAGTTGTAGTCGAAAACAGGATCTGGAACAGCAAAAAAAAAAAAATGGAATTCGTTTATTCGTCGATTGCGAAAGGGAAAAAAGAAAGAGGAGAAAAGATCGTTAATCGGTTATTCAGATGCATAAAAAATTCCGGATATCGACGGGGGAAGATTAATTATCACGATGGCTGATGGAGTGATGGGTGACAGCCAATGATTTATCATGGCCTGGGAAAAGAAACGTATGTAAACTAGCCGCCGCGATCGATTTGCAAGAAACTTCATTTCCCACGGTTTTTCGCCATTCTCTTTCTCGATTTGAGGTTAAAACTGCGAAATTCAAAATGGCGGATCCAATATGGCGGACTAAAGTTCAAAAACTGGTTCGATTTCGGTGAAAATCGGTTTCCCAAGGTTTTTGGGACCGCTGATCACGATTCTGACCTCAAAATATTAAATTTTAAAATGGCAGACGCAGGATGACGAAGAAGAGACCGAAAACTGATAATTTCGTATCATTTTCATCCGACATATTGGATTTCGCAATTTTCCTATCACATTGGTAATCAACGACCTTAAGAGCCTCTCAAAGGTCTGTTATTGTCGAGTTTCTCCATACTGGATTTCTCCGATCCCGAAAGGGTCAGTGTATAGGTATCCACCTATACACGTATGGTCGTATAAGTAATATATCGAATAATTGAAATGAACGTATGGCATTTGCGAGGAGTGAGAAGATACACGATGGCATTTATCGAAAGATCAAACTAACTACTACGCAGTTCAATATCGTTGTTAAAATCACCTCAACGTCTCGGTTAATAATTGTTACGACGTTAAGCAGAGTTTTAACGAAATCTATACGTATATCCCGCGATGTTAATCCGCACCTTGGACTAGACAGAAATTTTCTTTCAATTTTTGTTCTTATCGTTAATGAAGTTGCGAATGAAAAGTGTAAAAAAATAATAAAAATAAAAATAAAAATCATACAACAGCCGCGTGTTGCATAAACTTTTTTCTTATATGATTAGAAAGGAGAATGATCGGCTATTCGTGTTTAGAAATATATATTACGAACGCTGAGTTAACAAAGACGGTTTTTAATCACTTTAGTGATCACAGTTGAAAGGGAAAATAAAAAGTTCAATGACGAACTGCAATAAAGCGAAATACCGGAATAATTAATATATACAGATCGCAGTGGATGATCATACGTCAGAACTAGAACATACCTAGATATGTATGATATGGGTGACGAACGAATTGGCATTCGATGTAATGGTATTAAAAATAGCTTCCATCGCCCACAAGAGTTTTTCTTTATATAAATAAATCCCTGTCTCTTCTCTATCCAGAAATAGTCAATGAATAACTTGAGGAATTCTTTGAATTTCTTTTCTAGATAAATAAAAATAAGAAGAAAAAAAATAATCAATAATGAACACGATTTTTTTAAATTTATTTTCGAATAATAATCCGTGTTTAAAAAACGGTTTGATGATCAAATTGATCATTTTTCACGGTACCGCGGCCGTATGTACACGTATATCGGTTCTTTCGAATTCGAATGAAATTCCGTTAAGGTTTCTTTTCAATCTTATAAGGAATAAGGTATATTATAAACATACACACGTAGATATACACACTATCTGAACATAAATTCTTACCCGTGGTCTTCCCGGTTTAGATTTATATCTAAGGTTGATTGGAATTTTAGTTTTATCTGTATTTTTATTCCCGAATTCACGCCTGGGACTACAGCCATATAATAATACATAGACACAGTGCATACGTGCATAAGGTATACATATGCGGGAATAATAAATTCGTGTAGATATAGGAACTTGGACCGTTTTTTTTTTTTTTTCTTTTTCGTTTTTTTTTCGTTTTTTTTTTTTTTCTTTTCTTTTCTTTTTTTACCTTTTTCTGATCTCCATGCAGGATTCGATGCACAATTAGATAAGCCCTGATCTATTCTTACACTTATTCGTATATGGAACGTGGGCATGGTTAAGTAAGTATATATATATATATATATATATATATATATATATATACAGACACCGGAACGTCGTGACACGTATAATAAAACATGGTATATAGTATGTACCTTAGTTCTATTTTATCTAATACTTTGGTAGAAGATCGCACCGTAGATGCAGAAGAGGAGAAAACATGGAATAATTTGAAACCGTGTACTAGAGAGAATTAAGAGATCAGAGTGTAAATAACTGATTGTATTACCTAAAAACAACCAATTCTCACGTATATATCTCGTTCGGTCGAAAGAAGAAGACCTTTTTTTTTTTACCTATAATTCTTCTCTCTCTCTCTCTCTCTTTCTCTCTAACTTTTCCCTCATTTCCCATCTGATTTTTGTCCTTTCTTGTAATTTTTCTTTTTTTTTTTTTTTTCTTTTTCTTTCTTTTTGGTCTCCTCTCTTCCCCCTATCGCATGTATACAGCTATAGACACGGTTTTGTTTAACTTATTCACAGAAACTGGTCACTCGGCATTCCATCGCAACTGGGATTTCTATTTCATAACATCAAACCAGCACCACTAACAGCGATGGACCAAGGCTGTGCGTAAGGTTGACGACAAGGTAGGTACAAACTATCTATAGGCGATTGTAACACGCTCATACGTCGCGGCGTGGTTCCATCACTTGTCAAAAAGATAAAAAAAAAAAACAAGAAAAATGACCAAAAATTAATCGCGAGAAGAAGATAAAGAAAAGGATCAAAGACGTACGTCGACACAAAACGGGCGAATCTTTTCATTCTCAGATTCTCTCTATTCACACAGATATCATTTTCTCTTTCAGTTTCATATATAGGAATACAGTGCAAAATTATTTGATATGTTATAAAAAAAATAAAAAAAATAAATAAAAAAAAGTAAGAAGATTTAATTATGCGACGTAAAAGTTTAGCCGCATTCCACGTATGCGAGGTTTTTAATAGAATGGAAAAAAAAAGAAAAGAAGTAGGAGACGAAGATGAAGAAAAAGGAAAGGAAAAAGCTGTGCATGCCTTCAATCTTAATTGATATTTGGTTCTGGTATTGCGATATAGTTGATTGGTGGTAATTGAAATTATCATATGTTTCAATATAGTTGTATATATACTTGGACGGATGTGTGTTTATATGGTGGATAGGTCTAATGTAGTCGGGTGCTTATCAATTATTACAGATCGGTTTAAAACACGTCGACGTTATTCAAATATATAGGTCAAAGTTATTCTAGAACTTCGAACGCGACTAACTTCTACTGTAACGTAACTTATACACGTATTTCAAACCCGAACCCGAACTCGAAACTCTCAGCTTCTACAGCTGCAGTCATAGGCCTCGTCTGGATTTCGTTGAAAAATTTCTCCAGCTTTTATTTTTCTTCTAAATAGAGGAAGAATAAAAATACAAGTAAAGAATAGATCTAATATATTAACCTAAGAAGAGGGAAAACCTCTCCCCGTTATTCCAAATATCGAAAAACCGATACGGAATTAAATCAGCCCAATTCTACGACAGGCTTTACATATATTATCCCGTCCCGTATATATACTGTATCGCTTAAACGACTTCAGGGATTAACCACTGCCCGCTTATATCTTAAACTAATTCGAATTCGAGCTGTAACAAAGCTTCCGGTTATTTCCAAAAATTTCGATAACCTGGAACGAAGTTTTTTCGCCCGACTCGATCGTCGCGGGATAAATTCTCATTCCGCAAATCAGGTACTGCAACTATGTGCGCACGAAGTGCCTCTCTACTCATTGAAAGACAGGTTTTCCTTTGGTAAGAAAAAAAAAAGAAGAAAAAAAAAAGAAAAAAAAATCCTACATTATTCGCTTTCTCGTATAAATTATTCGCACGACTCTAATAGGAAAACCTTCATTCATCGGCAATTTCGAATGTCTAGATTCGATCAATCCGTAGACGAAATCATCCTTCTTGATCCCCATTCAATTTTTCATCCCGATAATCTTTACGAGAGAAATTATCGCCCCCGATGATAATTACGTTGAAGAATTTCTGGTACGAAAATAAATCTATCCGTTATCTATACGTTCTTTTAATTAACCGGTCGGCAGTACTCAGTAGTAGGAAAAAAGATACGGATACTATATCTCTGTGCGTCAGTGGATTAAGCCTATTCTCTATGTGTTGATATCGACTGTAGGTATGCAGGGTACGTAGATGTGTAACGGCGCCGGCGTCGGCGCCGGCGTCTGCACTTTGAAACGTGTAATATAAGGAAAATGATTCGATATCCTCTACACGCCTCTGGACGGTGAATTTTTCGAAAAATCGTTTCTCGTGATCGTTTTGATGAAATTTTGCGATTCATTGAACAGGATCAGTGACGAAATAGCATGATAAAAAAGAAAAATGAATAAAAATTAATACCGATAGAAATTTGAGTAGAAAAATAACAATTTTTTTTATTTAGGTAAAGGGAGAAAGTAGCTATAGAATTACCGATTATTTTGGGATAGAGTTAGGCGTGGGAGCCTGCGGAGTCTCGATTATAAGGATATAAACTATCTAAGTTATGCCCTTTGGTTAAGCGAGCGGAATGAATTAGCTTGAATTTTTTAAAGCTCGACCGATGGTAGAGTCTGATCGATTTTTGTCAGGTAAATTTTCCTACGAATCTTTTCTTTATTTAAATTGGGCTAAAACTTGGATTAATATCCAGTATTTCATATCGTTTTCTCACTGTTAATGTTACCTCTTTTCTTCGGCATGTGTGTGATACCAATCAGTGTAATTATGCCTCTCGGCTAGCTGTCTTAAAGGACACATGATCGTGGGTTTTCTCTTTTTCTTCTATACACACTAACTCGATTCCTGCCCGTTAATAACCCAGTCTATGGAAGATACGTGGATAAAACTTGGTGTGGAATAGTGCAGCGGTTATTTTATCGCGTAGTAATCATCGCCGTCGCGACGATCGGTGGTAGATCCTACTACGTATACGCGTGTTTGAAGAAAAATGAAAAACCTTCGGGGCAAAATTTCTCGGGTCAAAAACAAAAGGCTTTTGGTATATTGGTACATTGTACTGCAGATATAGGTGTGTGTTATATTATATGTGGTGTAATGGTCTGCGGAAAGTCTTACGAAACGCGTTTATGTAAGTGTTATAAAGAGACGAGACAGTATAACGAAATTTTTTATCAAGACGGAAAATTATGGTTGGAAAGTATTTCGGATTTGGTGAAAAAATTAGAGAAAGGTCAAGAGAGTTACGAGCTTGTGTGAAAAAGATCGAGAGATTTTTGAAAACTTTCATATTGTTATTCGAAAGCTAAGAGAAAAGTTGGGAAAAGTTTAAACTACTTTTGAGAAGCAGATAAGAAGTCGAAAGACTATCGAGTTATTATGGAAAAATAAAGGAAAGTTCAAGTTGGTATCGGAAAATCCAGGGAAAAATTGAGAAACTATCAAGTTAGTGTTGAAAAACGAGAAAAAAAGTTTGAAAGAAATGTAAAATTACTATGGAAAACGAAGGAAACGAAGGAAACGGAAGCGAAAATTCAAGAAATTTCTAAGTTACCGTGAAAATTTTTTAAAAAAGCGAGATTTTCAGAGGATTTTTGTTACGCAGACCTATTTGGAGATACTGGTTCGATTGTGACGATTATTAAATATTATTATAGATAAAAACTAGACTGAAGAATCGAGGAGACGAATAGCGAGAAGGCATAAGATAAAAAATGTGTTCCGTTAAAGAAAACGGAAAAAATCTCTAATAGATTTTCCATCTCCCGTGAACTCAGATGTTTTACTTCCCTCCGCAGATGTCGAGGATATCCTGGATCAGGAAAATAAACTGGCTTTCAGGGAGTAGGAGGAGTAGGAGCAGCTAAAGATACAGGAAGCTATATTATCGAAAGGAAGGGAAAGGCGAGAGAAAAAATAGGATAAAAAAATTTGAAAAAAAAATCAAAAAAAAATAAAAGAGACGTACGCAGGGGCGTGTGTTAAAAAAATTCTATATTACGAGCTCTCTATAATCTATACACACACGTCAGTTAGACTATATATATATGTATCTTGTGATACCTATATAGAGCCAAGGTATAGGTATGCACTAAATATTTATTTATCTTTTCTATATCTACCAGTTTCTTGGTACCACATATAACTTCTCTGGCTCAAACGTATACATAGATAGTCATATGTGATCCATATACGTATATAACCATGAGGGGATTAAATATAAAAAATAAAAATAAGAAAAATATGTCGAGCGTGAGAGATGTGCGTATATATATATATATATATGTACCTATATAGAGATACGTGAAAGAAACACCGTTTCAATTACGAAAGAAAAATATTATTAATAGTAGGGAAGGGCAAAGGGTTTTCCTTCTCTGTATATTATTACTTGTCAGTTGTCCGCTCGGCTCTACAGTATAAAGATCTGAAGACTAAACTAAAACTAATCGTTCTAGTCATCAGTTCCCATCCCATCACCGAGACTAACGCGATTTATACTAAATTTCTGTTACCGTTGAATCGTCGTGGTCCTTTTTTATAAACGCATTTCCCTGTTTTTTTGTTTATTTTCCAAAACTAGGCTTCCAAATTATTCAAAGAAATCTAAATTCTTGTCCATGTATGTAAATACATATACGTATATACCACGACGATCAGTTTTTGACACGCGATATTATCTCTCGTGCAATATCGATACTGAATCCTGACAACCTGCTCGTAGCTCACATCAGCTCTATACGCGCTGTAGTAATAAGTATAAAAATTTGTAACCCTAGCCGATTTCGTTGAAGAGAAAGGAATTTGCCATATAAAAATCAATGAAGGAAAAAACAAAAAAAAAAAAAATAAGAAATCACGGTGTGAGAAGTGAAGCCGCAAGAAAAATTGGGTGTTGAAATTTTCACCTTGTTTCATATTATATATATATATATTTTTTTTTTTCACCCTTCTTCTTCTTCTTCTTCTTCTTCTTCTTCTTCTTCTTGTTTTTCAAAGAGGAAAGCGTGAAAGAACCTTTCTGTATCAATTTACTTCGAGCTAGTCTCGGCTCTGACACAATACACCTATTTATACAGTGTAATGGTAATCTTTCCGTGGGAATATGCATGTGTATATACAATATATATATATATATCTATCTATATATATATACATATTTTTTTTTTTTTCTCTTCAACTCGTACAAAATTCCGTAGTCTAATGGCCGACGATAACCCCGGGCTTTACCGATAAACGGGGTATATACGCGACGTCGCGACGCACGGGAAGCCGTCACTAACAAAATGCGATACAAAAAACGGCATAATTGAATGTGCCGGTTTATCTGCGTACACTGTGTCTGTGTATATTATATATCGTATATAGTCGTTAAATTCTGTACGCAACTCAAACCGAAACAAAAAAAAAGCAAAATTTTTTCTTATTCTATTATTTTTTTTGATTTTTTTCATTTCTGGTTTCCCACGGAGTAAAAATGAAGATTTTTTTGATTTTTTTTTTTTCATTCAATTACCTGCGGGTTGAAAGACGTGCAGTCTTCTCCTCGTTCTCTGATCTTGTCCCTTCGACAATTCCACTCTTTTCAGGTACTCTCTGTGCGCTTTTTCATACTCTGTCTGACTCACGTTCGCCTGTTAAACAAAAATGAAAAAAAAAAACATGACATTTATTTATCTGTTTAAAATTTGTATAGAAAGTTGGAAACAAATTTGAGAAGAAATAAAAAAAGAAAAAATACATTTCCACCAATAAAAGGGAGAAACTGATGCGAGACCGTGTTAGTCGGGTAGCTAATACTCGTGCTTAACCGGGTAAAAGATCATAATATATGGTATATATATACATATATATGTATACGTATATACGATTAATGAAACTGTGATTAAACTCTTGCTCTGAGCTTTGGCCTTTTAATTGATTCTCGTAAAGTCAAAGCGTCGCGTCCGAAGGTCCGAAGATACTGTAATTACCCTACAGACGCGTACATACTTCGGCGTTATGTACTATATATATATAAGAATCACCGAATCATTTCTAAAAAGATCACGAACGAGAAACGTTTTGAAAATTTGAAAGAAAAAAAAAAAGAAAAATTCCGAAGAAAATCGAGCCGTAAAATAAGAGCAAAAAAAAATTCATCGATTCGTTCATTCATTATATTCCTACATAGTATACATCGATCTACATCATCGTATATATACTATATGTAATAAATTCTGTGTTACAATCTCCTAATTCAGATAGAGCGAAAAAAAATTTAATAAAAAAATTGTAACTCACATCCCTTTTTTTTCTAGAATTATTTTATTTTTTTTTTTTTCTCTGTTTCTTTCCCCCTTTCGCATTCTCATATTTATAATTTCCTTTGGTACTATCGCGGCTCGTGTAACTAATGTCTTGACACTTTTTTCTTTTTTTCTTTTTTCTTTTTTTTTTCTATTTCTAATTAACTATAATCCAGCCACGGATTCTTTACGAGTATAAAAAAAAAAGAAAAGAAACTGTAACTCCTACTCCTCCTCCTCCTATTCGTAACGAGATAACAACCGCACACCCCTTGGTGCCACACTGTTCAAAGTTAATAAGAAACTCTCCTTGTCATTAGAGAAACAACGTTACAGACACACCGATCATTTACGAAAAGTTGAAATGGCGAATAGCCAGGTAACCAGTGACGATTATCTTGCGAATTATTATCAATCTTCGTGGAAGAACGACGAATCGAACGTCTGCAATTGGTATCGGCGTATAATTTGGCCAGCTACAGCCTCATCAGTGTTCTTCGAAACGGAGATACGTTTTGGTACGCTTCGCGATTGAAAAACGTATGAAAAATTCGTTTTTTTTTTTTTCTTGTTTTTTTATTTTTCTGTTCATTTTTTGGTCAATTCAAGCCTGGAAATGACTGGTATATACTTTAAGGAGGGAGGGTACGAGTGCAATTGACTGAGTCAACAAGTGCACGAGTTTTGCTAACTTCTCTTTAGGAGGCGAAGCTTAATTCGGCCAATTTCGCTAGTTCCATCCGTTCCGTTTTACTTTACGAGTCTGTCATACCCTGGCGGAAAGCTGTGATCTGGCTACCAAGACTTTACGGTCACTGAAGCCAGTTGAATTTCACGTGTCACAAAAAGGGACACGGCCCACGCACGATCGTGAAAATGATGCCGCTCGAACATGTATGCGTCTCGGCGAAGCGTTATACCTACTCGACGTTCGACAATTATAGGCACGAACGTTTCACAACTTTTCAAAAACTTATCACGAGCTGTTATTTTCGAAGAAATTTTTGTTTTTCACAACGAAACATGTCCGAAAAGTTACTTTTCCTATCTTGAATCAAAGCTTTGGCATGTTCGAGGATCCGTAACGCGTTTGCATTCGTAACTAGAAACTAGAAATCGGCCAAAGTCGTAATTTTATCTCAGAATTCGTACAGTTTTACCGTTTTAGACCAGCGACGAGATCGTTGAGTTACTTTTCCGACCATGAATCGGAGCACAAACATGTTACGGATGTTTTTTCAAAGCGAAATACATGTCAGACGTGATTTTTTTACTCACGGAATCGGCGTTATTCGACTGTTCTATTCAATAACAGACGTGTGGTTGATTCGGTGACTTTTTTGAACATGCGAAAGAGAGTTTCAAACGTTGATACTCACTTCCGAGGCTCTTTTCCCAAGTCGTGAATCGTAATTGGTACCAAAAACCAGACCCTGGATTATATTATTTCCATAAACTCGTCGATTCGGTTACTTTTTTCCACCGTGAACCGATTCTGGATATTGAGAAATGTTCCGAGTTATCATCGGTACTAAAAATTGGTACCAATTTCGACACCAGACGTGCGAATGCGTCTACTTTTTTTCATAGAGTCAATTGAAAACATGAGAGTCGATGGTACGACTGGTTTCTAAACCGAAAATAAGTCGGTTCCTACGAACCGTTGCGAACCAGGATTAACCATGAACGAATTAGGTGAAAGTATCAAGCCCCCCTGTACGTTCGTTGTGAAATAACGATCGTTAAATACCATGTTCGCAAATTTGTATTTTCAGAACTGAGCACCGCGCTTCGTGCCTGATCCTTAATTCAACGTCTGTTCGAGTGTATACACCGGTGCAGTTTCTCTCTCTCTCTCTCTCTCTCTCTCTTTCTCACATATGTATATGCGATACGTATAACGTACAGATATACGTATATATGTATAGTCTACAGTGCAGACTCCGCTAAGCCAAGCTACTCGATACAAATACAATGCCGCTTACGGTCGACAAAGATAAGCTAAACACTGGATCTATAAATAGCTGACATACACAGAGCGAATCTAGGTGTAGCAAACATACGTGTAAGGTATACACGCGTGTTCATATACATACATAGCGGAGAAGTCGCAGCGTTCCCAGCTCATCGCGTGGGCGTGTTTTTTTTTAAGGATTAAAATATATCGTAGAAAACGAGAGAAAAAAAATTCCTTTTTTTTTTTTTCTTTTTTCTTTTTTCTTTTTTCTTTTTTCTGTTTTTATCACCGCGGCGTGTAGTCGAGTACTAGAGAGAAAATACATGATCGTAGCTAAACGTGCATGGGTTAGATATTGTCGTTATCTTGATTTAATTTTTTCACCTTATCGCGATCGTATATCTTCAAGGAAATTCATAGATTGTTGTATTTATCTTGTGTGTCGATTGGACTTTTTTTTTGTTCGTTTCGTTTTTTTTCTATATGTTACAGGGAAAATTTAAGACTGCAGTGAATTACCCCGTGAAGCTTGATAGATATGTACGGTAGGGCTTTCCTTGAACACAAGTGTATTACATACCGATAAGGACTGCAATATCTCCGCGGGCCAGCTGCTTCCGATAATAGAAAAGTAGGAGGAGAGAAGCGAGATACGAATCGCGGTAATCGATTCTACATATTATAGTTGCGGATCGGAGTTCGGATTTGATTTTTCAAAGAAAAAAGATAAAGAAAACTGCGATTCTTTTTCCGTCCTAGCTCTTTCGATACTTCCGATACGAAATGGCGCGGAATCATTATTATTAATATTTGATTTTCTTTTTTCTTTTCAATTTCTCATTTTTTCTTCATTCAAAGAAAAAATCAAAAAGCCTGAAATCTGATGAGTGCAAGTTGAGAAACTCGAGCCTTGAGAAAGAGAAGGAAGGCTGAAAGAGGTCGCCTTGTCCGATATGTCGGGAAAGACGGATGATCTTGGGTTTCTATACCGTAGGTATATATAGGTACAATAAACGTACAGGTGAGTAAAGCTTGTTCCCATACGTAATTCCCCCTCCCCCTGTACCACTGTCGTTGCTAATGAGTTTTAATTCCAATTAGAAATAACGTAAGTGTCTGGCATCGTAATCCCGGATCACTTTTTAATAACGATCTAGTCGATTATAGGTATACATAGCCGTATACCTCGCTCGCTCGATCTACTCATCGTCGGAATTGAACGACTCTCTATCGTACCTGGTAAATCCCAGTTCCGTTTGCATATATTTATAATACGATGTTGTTAGATCGGATTGAAATAAAAGAAATAATTATTTGCTCGGGTATTTTATGATTGACCGAAGAAAAAAGAAAGAAGAAGAAGAAGAAAAAAAAAAAAAAAAAAAGAAAAAAAAACGTGACCATGCTCGATATTTTCTCCTATTGTCTTCGGTTCCAGGATCGCTGGTCATCGGAATTGAATCTGGTAAATCCCAGGTCCGTTTAGAGCATGTATTGCGGATCGGAACTTGGTTTTATTTTATATTGTTTTATACGACGAATTCTGGACGATGGAATGAAAAACGACGACTTTGAATCGTTGGAGGAAATCCTGAAAGTGTAATTTGAAAGCAACTTGTCCCTCGGGCGATCTAACAGTTCCAGGAAAGTCAGAGTGAGACAGAAAATGTGAAAAAGACAATCGCCATCGGCATCGGCATCGGAGACCTGATCAAATCGCAACCAACGGTCTTGTGTTCAGGGGCGTGTAATTGATAATTGTGAAAAAGAATGAAGAATGTAACCGCTGTGCAACTCCTTTCTCCTTGTATATGATCATTCATTTTTATAAGAATCAACGTTTCAGGCTACGAAGATCGGAATCTCCCCACTGAAAACTTACAAAGTTGCGTTTCAAACGATTCCGGACATAACGCTTTCGAAAATTTCTGTCATCCAACAACAACTATCGATGAAAACGTTCTAGGTATAAATCGATTTGTCCAAGGGGCATGACGAAAGGACAAAAATCGGCACGTCATTCTTCCTCGTCGTAATCATTCCGTGACATTAACTAAGTCGAAAATATATATGCAATCGCTCGTATCCCCTTTGGGGTGAATTGCATTGGGCTCGTTTGAGACCGAGGCTAACGAATTCCTCGACGCGATTACGTCCCCGTCCTTTTGGGCTAACAACAGAAACTGTGACTAATATATCTGTTTATATCGATCGGCGGATTTTCCAGCCAATCTTTAATCGTTATTTAACGTTCGATTTACTTACATTAATCTCGGACATATCATCGTCGCCGGTTTGCGAAAGGGAGTCAACGGCTCGCAGTAATATCTACACCTAGTTTGATAACGAATCGAAGCTATTTATATATCTAATTATCGGTCGTGATTTGACGAACGAATCCGAATTACGAGTGGAATTCCTATATCAATGAAAATGAAATTTTCTAGTCACCTTTTTGGGATCGGGTATTTTGGTCAGTCCGAGATCCTCCATAATAGTTTTTCTCAATTTATCCAATTCCTCGTAGTCAAAACTCCCGGGTTCCTCTCGTACCTCCGCCGACGATTTCGAATCTTCGTTCGAAAAATCGTAATCTTCGAACCGTTCGTAATTCGTTTGATCACGACGATGTCCATGATTTTCAATATTTCGTTCTTCGTTATTGAGGGAGGGAGTCGGCGAGGCGATAGTAATTCCGCACCACAAAGTCATGGCTATTAAAACGGGTATAAAATAAGTTCCGAAAAATACTGAAGGATTCCTTAAACAGCAGGATCTCTCCGCGCTCCTCCTAGCCCCGTTATCACTCCTCTCTCTATTGTGATTCCATCTCCCTCCCTCGCCGATTGTCCTTAACGATTGCAGATCCTTTTTAAATTTTATATTATCACTGTAATTTTCCTTACCGAACAATATACTATTCGATGATTCCTTATAATCGGTTATTTTTCTATCTTGAGATTCCGAAGATTTTATTAAATACTTGCCCATAGCCCTAGGTGCATTTAATTGTGGCCTGATTTACGGCCAGTTTTAATTAAACTATCCAATTCCTTATATATTTATTTATTTACTTATTATTATTATAAATAAAACAAGATTTTATTTTTACTTTTCAATTTTTTTTTTTTTTTTTTTTTCTTTACTCTTATATATATTATTAAGTCCGCTGATGGTTCACTCCATAAAAAAAAATTCTTTCTCCCCTATACGTATATATATATATATATACATATATATATATATATATATATATTCACTTCCACTGGTAAAACTCACACATAGTTTCCGTATATTTTTTTTTTATTTTTCTTTTTTTACAACAAAATTATTATATCGATTTACGTATAACAATTTTCCTTTGATTAATAAATCTATTAAATTCTGCCTGGTGGTTCGGTGCAGTATTCAAATTCTCTTATTTCAGTCATTATAAATCGATTCATGATCGTCGTCGGTTTTTTTCCCAAATTTTATCCAACAAATAAATAAATGAATAAAATTATTATCGAATTTCGTTTTCTTTTTTTCTTTTTATTTATTAATTTTACACGATTTTCTCGAACGAACGAAAAAAATAAAAACGTACCACTGACACGTGACGAGGAAAGAGAACAAAAAAAAAAAAGAAAAAAAAAATTTGCACAACTTTTTCACTCGAAAAAAAAAAAAGAAGAAATTAAACGAAATAAAAAAAAAAATGCGTTTTTTTCCTCTTTTTTCTCGTTTTTTTTTCTTTAAATACTACAAGATCCCCGATTGATATACATATATTTATATATTCATATACACGTATATATGTATATATATTGGTCAAGGAATGTGCGCTCTCGGTTTATTTCATGTGTACCGTACGATGGAAGGTAGGTACACAACGTACGTACATACGTCGACACAACGGCCGCTTGCGACTGACTGCTCGACGCGTGTTTAAGCGAGCATGTATATATTCTCCGTTTTCTCTCTCTCCTCTATCTCTCTCTCTCTCTCTCTCTCTCTCTCTCTCTCTATCCCTCACTCTCTCTCTCTCTCTCTCTCTCCCTCTCTCGCGACTCCCTCACCATTTAGTTTTCTCACTCTTGCAGACCCACCTACCACTACCCACCCGCCTGTACGTTGGTCATGCCTCCGGGAACCCTGACCGAACCGATGATCGTCTCTTTGCTGCGTTGCACCGTCACGTCGCGTTTTGATATCGTCTCTCTCTCTCTTCCTCCTCTTTACCTACCTCTTTCGCTACTTCTCTCTCTCGGTAGTAAACGTTTTCATCAAATTTTGAAATCCGTTATAAACTCGTTGATTCGCCGATACCGATATCGCTCCGCAGTGTGCATTTATCATCGATCGGTATACTTGTCAGCTTTGCGATATATACATATTAAAAAGGTTTCTTCTCGTTACGATGAGTATTTAGAACGGATGAAACGTGGTTACATAAAATTACAAACTCAAGATTAATTCGAGTCAAGTAAAGTAGATGTTTGAATGATACGGTTTAAAACCTGTCACTTACACCGCGTTCATCGTAATCTCCGGGTAACAATTGACTTATTTTCATTAGGTTTGTGACGCTATCTTGCAATACCTATATACAGTTGCATATTTGTGATAAAGGAAAACGTGATCACTGACGCACTCGATACACTCTGTAGCTACAACAGTTGGAATATTTTACCGAGTAATCGTTTACGCTTTTATTAAACCATATATATATATATATATATATATATATATACTCATTTAGCAATTGATGAATTGATGCAGCGCAGGGATAATCGATCGAAGATTATCACGATTTGACTCGTGCAATCATTCAATACACTGCAGAGTTGCGCAGGGTCGAATTAATGATCTTCTAAGAAGGTGGTGGTGGTCCAGTTTAGTCATCGTTGTTGATAAGAACCCTGACAAAGACACGATCCTTATTAACGTCGCGACGAATGAATTTTAAAACGTTTCTTTTTTCTTTCAATTGTTTAATTAACGAACTTTTACATCGAGTTCTCATTTCAGTCTGCAGTATATCGCAGTTGGAGTAAAAGAAAAAAGAGAGAGAGTGAGACAGAAAGGAAAGAAAACGGTTTAAACGATTACTTTTAGACCACCCACGTGTATTTTGCACGACAGGTGTGTAAAGGGAAGTAAAATGAGTTGGACGAGAAGAGGAGCGAGGGGGTCAGAGATGGATCAATGTCTTCGCGTTCCAAGAGGCCGGTGGCAGGTTTGCGGTATTCATGATTCACCGGAAGTGCGGCGTGAGGAATTCCGTTGGATTATGGAAAGTGAAAAAATTTGAAATTCATAGCTATCAGCTTTTAGAGGGATTAGAATTCCGGGGTGGATATAAACGTTTCGCGAAAATCTTTGCGTCTGTCTCTTTAATAATGACCGAACTAAGGGCTCGATACGAGTTTTGGGAACTGACTAATTCATCGAACTGAACTTAAGGCGGTACTAGGAACGCTGAATTTCATTTGCATCAACTTAAATTGTCGCAGCGAATACGACAATCATCTTTCAGTTGAATTCCAACCGGCAATTACCAGGAAGAGATTTTCTTACTCGTAGAATCATCCGGATACACAATCATGCTACACTCCACATGTTACGATCATAAATCAATCTCTGCTAATTGATCCGCGAACGTGTTAAGACTCGAGACGTCTTCCACGCGTCTTGTAATTGTAAATGTTTTCTTAGCTGGTGAAAAAGAGCCGGGGGTCAGCAAGGGGCAGTGAAAGGACTATCTCGATGGTGCGCAGAATGCTGGACTCGCTTTTTGAAGGTTTCTTCAAGTTCTCAGGGTTTCAAGATCAGACGGAAAGACGTATTCCACGTTCCTCGAGCTGCCTCAAAGAGCAATGCACTTGTATACATACATGGGTAGGTGGTACATGTCTATAGTACCACGCATCCTACTACCATGGCTTCTTTATTTTTGTCTCGGACGGCCTGCACGCCGCTCTCTCTACGGCTTCGTCCTCTCGCTTATATTCCATGCCAGATATCTATGTATTGGGAATTTGAAGTTACGGTGCCCGACCCATATTCTCACAATCAGCTGCGCCTTCTCTTCTCTTCACTTCACTACACTCCACTTCACTTCATTTCACTTCGCTTCACCTCACTTCGCTTCACCATTACCTGCACCGGCTTCGTATTAGAACGGTATTAACGTCGAGTTTGAATCTCTTTCATTGCCCTCATCGCACTAATATGTCGTTATTGTCAAAAAACAGAATTTATTTACTTACTTCCGTACCTTTCACCTTCTCAAACAGGGTTGATTCCAAAGATCGAAAGTTCGGAATTCGTTGCGAACGCGATTTAGAATTTTTCAGAAACTTTCAAATTTCGAAGATACCTATATAGCCAAAGTTTTCGAAATCGGCCATGTAGACTTTCCGGGGAAATATCCTTTCTAAAAACTGTGAGTTTGTGATACAGAGATTCGGAAGATATTCACGAGTTACCAACTATTCATGAAAATTGAATAAACAGTTACCAAAACGAAAGAAAGTGGCCTCGTTCATCAACCCTCGAACAAGGTTGAAGAACATTCTCTCCTGTGAAAGGAAAACCACTAAAGGAAAATTTTTCTGTGATATGAATGACGGAGAAAAGCGACGTAACATGTTGTATTGCTATTTGTGTTGACCCTAAAAATTTTGTAAGAGAATTACCAGCTTATGAGTTGAACAAATATTGTTCAAGACAAACATGTTTTCATTATATACAGAAAATAAGATGTAATATTATACTATATTAACACATTAGGTTCGAAGCTAGCCCGCGGATAGTTCACAGCGCCTCGGGCAGGTGGACACGACGCCTTGAAACCCTCCAGCGGTTTCTCGTAGTAAAAGTAACTCGCGAGCCAATATGCCCATGAAAACTCGTTCCGTGACGATTTTATTACTCACTCATCACCGATTATTAACAACGACATGTCTACAGACTTTCTTACGGAATATTTATACATGAAAAAATAACTTGCGATCATATTTCTTCGTTATTATTAAAACGAGGGCGATTTTTTTGCCTCGTAATTTTGCAAAATTCGTTTTATTGTATCAACTATTTAATTTTCTCTCAACGATATGGGATTCAGGATTGTCAATTGAGTAGTTAAACGAAACTCTGGGACGAATCCGTTTCGAAAAAATTCGCCAATTTAAACGAACGAATTTATTCCGAGTAATATTAACACAAATTTCGTGACTAATTCGTGCGAAAAATTCGCACTCCTTTCGTACGAAATAATCAACCTAACGCGTGACTCATGAATACTCTCGGATGAAATAATATAACAAGCAAAAAAATAATTTATCAACTTCTTGAAAAAATAAAATCCCAAGAAAGACGTATTTCGGATAAAACCGATCGAGACGAACCTGTCAGAGGTTCATTGCTCGGTGATAGACGGTTCGGTAATTGTCGGGTTTAAGCATCTGACTCCATTGATTAAAAATTGTTAACAAGATTGACTGCAATCGAGATACAACTGCGGGGTTACGTGTCGATAAATTCTTTACGCCTTTTGACTCCATCAATCGTAGTTGATTCATCATCAACTGATCATCTATCCATACACGATACGTCCGCAGTGTCTCTCCTCTAATCAATGGTCTTTTAAGTTCCATATAGACCCCGAGGGCAAAAGCTGAGATAATCTCTTGGAATCTCCTTCCATTCGTTGGATAGTATTAATCCACGATCTACAGCTACCTCCAACTTTCAAGAACTTATTTATCGTAAGCGTCTAGCGCGTGCGCATCTTTTCCTTCGGCTCGCTTACAAGCGCTATGTAGCGCCTGAGTGAGACGATGCTATCGCCTCTGGAGAACCGGGAAAAGGACAGCCGAGACCACGAAGACCGCACACGAAGTCCTCTCGCCGGTTATCCTTCCGAGTTTTATAGGAGCCAAGTGAACCCTGTGTTCCTTAGATACTGGACGATCATCACTACCGATGATGGAAATGTTCGGCCAAATTCTGTCGCCATTTTTTAATGTTTTTACAGAAAAATTTCTCAGATTCTTGAATCGATATCGACGAAATTTATGAACGGTGAAGAGGACGGTGCAACTGTTAGCTAGGGATTTTTCTTCAGAGCACAAATGGAACAGAAACGGACCCACGGCCATGCCTATAAAATGTTTACCACCATCTTGACGATTACAAAAATTGTAGGGTATTCTAGTAACGCGTCTATTGTTGGTTGGGATTTATTAACAGGAGTGAAGGTAAAAGGAGAGCAGCTGCCTCGCTGCTCCTTGAAAGTACATAAAAAGCTATTAGCTGGTTATAAAAGACACGGAGTAGAAGAACCTTAAATGCAGAAACCGCACGGGGTGGTCGATTTCAATCAACTGAGGAACATTCCTGCTTTTTGTTTCGTACGAAATGATAAATTCTTCTTAAAGTTCTCGTATTAATTCGGTCATAAATCTGAGAATTCCGGGTTCATCATATCGAGTGGTACTCTCACGCCAGGCTCAGATGTATTTGACGGATGATTTGACAATGACGAATTTCTAAATACGACGAAGAGTCAGAGGAACGAAAAGGCGATTCGCCTTCGCAGCAAAATCCGGGTTAATCGATCGGTCCAGCGTCTCGGAACTCCTCAGCATCCCGTATCGCATCATCGACGTACATGTTCGAAATTCGCGTGAAACGAGATCCGCTCCTCTCAGCTTTTTCGGATGAAACGGTTACACGACCGCGGAAGGAATTTCGAAAAATGTTTTTTCATCCACGGCGTGACTTTTCTTAAATTCACAACCCCTAGCTGAAGCTCGAACAACAAAGTGTCACTTGAAACAAATGACACTCTTATATACGTCGCCCTGCTGGATGGTGGTGCAGCAGTACCAGCACCACTGACGTCGACGTAGACGTAGACGTCGAGTGGAAACGTTCCAGCAGTACCAGGGCTCGACGTAGTTGAGTGACAGGTGCGTCTAGAATGAATCTTTGTGCAGTATATAGGGGGATAAAAGAGGGGTTGACGTTCGTAGTGAATTAAAACGAGTGACAAAAGTCACGCCGTGGATATAAATTTGTCTCTTTATATTTATTTTAGTTTAGTTTAGTTTAGTTTTTTTTTTTTTCACATTTTCTTCAAATGACAATATTTTTCGATCAATCTTCATTGTGTATATATATATATATATATGTATATGCGTGTATACCAGTCCTCGTATATAGTGGGTATAAAATAAGTGTTTGAGGACTGTCACTCCTAATAATAATTTTAGTTGTATCACAGCGGTGAACGACTACTTAACGAACACTTTGATTTATTTGTTGAACAAACATTATACCTAGCTATATACCGGAGTATATCTATGGTGTCTATGTATAGCATGAAGAAATTGTCCATGAATTTCCTTACATCCACTCGCACATACCTATCTATAAATATGTGTCTATGAATAGCGTTTATGAAAGTAAAGACGCGAGTATATACATATACCTGTGTATTACCTATGTATGTACACCAAAACCGTTAATGACTTCGTACGCTAATTTAAGACTCTTTCGCAGAGCGTATACCTATAATCTGATCCGGAGATCGGGCAGTTAAATTTTGCTTACAAAAAAATAATAAATAAATAAATAAAAGAGGATGTGGACAAGAAATTAGCGTAACGAGATAGTTTCATCGACAATTATGTGGCCAATAGTTTTTTCGACAGTCCCCGAGTGATTTATTAATTGTTAATTCGAGTCTAACGACGTCGTTACCGGTCTTAAATACTCGTTTCGAATTTCCAGTGACTTCTCTCTTTCTCTCTGTCTACGGAATTCATCGTGATCGTGGATTCGTTGATTTTGATTTTTTAGATTTTTCTATCCGAACACCCTGTACATATTCTCGTAGGGTATGGATGGACGTAGCTTAACACAGGTTTTATAATTGTATTATTAAATGGGCGAGCACGCGGCGTACCAGCATATAGCGGCTAAGAATCGCCCACACCAAAACCACCCACGCTTAGGTTTTGAAATTTCTTTAATTCAGTAGGAAGGAAGGAAGGTATATGTATGTATGTATGCATGTATACGTATATGTATATGCGACACAACGAGCCGACCTTTTCTCAGCCTTGTAGTTTCCATCTAATGCGAGCTTTCTTCAATTTCTTTTCGATGACGTAGGTGCAGCGTATACCACGACGAGGTAATTAAATGTATTCATCGAAGGAAGATACAACAAAAACGACAAAATATTTTAAACAAAGAAATGTAAGGGTAGCTACAGTTTTTCGGTACAGAAAGACGCCTGTACCCATGCATCAGAATTTCGTCACGATCGAATTCATGATCAAATTGAATCGATCAAAGTGGGTGTATCGAAATTATACACTCGACTTTCAGAAAATTTAGCAATCTTATAAACGGCTGATAATATTACTGTATATAATTAATAAAGAAACACCTGTTTCTTAAACCACCGAAATATCTCCGCACACTCGTAGACACGTGTCTGTATATCAATGGTAATAATCCTTGGACGTATGTCTATAATGTATTCATTCCCTGGTTTGCCTTTTTTGAACACGCATATATATATATATATATATATCCGCGCGTGGGCGATCAGCGATTTACTTCTTTATTTTTTCACGATTACAAAATTTTCTCCTTAACGGTTTTAATTGGGATCAATTTTTGGGTAGAAATAGAACGACGGAGGAATTTGTTATTTCTTGTTGTTTCTTCTTCTATTTTTTTAACAACATTTTTTTGGGGACCGGATATGGTAAGATCTGTGATACGGGTGACTCATTCGTGGTGTTTTCTGGTCCACCCGCACCCCGAACTTTATTATTGTTACAGGTTTATTTAGAGGAAAAGCTAAAACAAGAGAAGCTAACATTAAGCGGTTAGCTTTTAGTTTATTTATGCTATTTGGGTGGGTGGGAATTTTTTCTCGGTATAATTGACCCGGTGATCTGCACTGCGGATATACCGATCGCATCCCCAGATTTACGTACATACTTCGGGGATTTCATCAGCGAATCAAACTATCCGATCTACGTCTCAGGATAACGTATATATGTATCACTCTCGACGTTGATCAGAGAATCGAAAAACAATTTTCAAAAATAAAAATTCCCTCTCAATTTTTCTCCCTAAACACAAACGGTCAGAGATCGCTTCGGAACCGTTGAAAAATCTACTTCACACTTTTTTTTTAACTTCACACCATTTTATCGATGTAATAAACCGCATTTTACGTGTCCAACTAAATTGGGCGTGGAATTATTCGTGTTTTTGAATGTACATCGACATCTGTCGCGGCCGGCGGAAATGGCCTGGACTTACTAATTAGTGCAGGTTTATCGCTTCAGGTTTAAGTAATCGCCGCCCCAGGGCTGCGGGAGCTGAGTAAATGAGACATACGTGATCGGAGAGATCGGAGAAAAAGAAACAAACCGAAATCTCTATCCGTCTGAGAGTTGTAATTCGAAATTTGAATTTTTTTTTCTTCCCAACTCGAAACAATCCGGCGAATACGCTTTGTCACCCGTTCTCCGATGAAAACAAAACGTTTTTCCCCAAATCTATTCAAGCCAGGATTCACAGGTGCTAATATTTCGGCCAGAGACACCGAGGTCAGTGTTTCGGAACTCGTTGACCGTAAGAGAACTCGGCGTGTTGATATTTCGCCGGGTTTCAAAGCCCCGAGAGAATTCTAACAGGGACGAAAAAGCCTGATAATTTGTAGAGAAATAACGATTTCGAACGTCATGGCACCCCCAAAATCGAGGAAAGTTCGATCGAAGAAGTCCAAGGCGTGCGACGATTGCAGTTCTGGATCAGACTTCTCGGATTCAAGCTCCGAGTCAGATTCAAGCTGCAGTTGTAGTTCCTGTTCAGAATCTGAGTGCAGACCGACGAGACGATCAGGGAAGGGAAAATCGAAGGGGAAATTAAAGACGATTAGGAAAAAGCCTAAAGCGAAACAAGGCAAGGGTGGAAAATCGAAAAAGAAAAATCAACGTAAAAGTAAGTAGGCCGTTATCATAGACGCTTCTTTTCTTTCGGTTCCGTGATCAATATTCGATTCACGATCAACCGATCCCTGTTCTAAACGACGTGTAACCGTTAGTTTGAATTTGGTGTACGTGAAGACAGGTGAGAGAAATAAAGAGAGAAAGAAATAAGAAAGAAAGAAAGAGGCAAGAGAGATGGATAGTAATAATGAAAGTACAAAAGGCAAGGAATAAGGAGAATAAATTGTGACGAGAATTCATAATTTTTCAATTACGAAACACTCCAGCGTTCGTTTTCTTTCATTTCTTCACTTTTTTTTGTAAAACAACTACAAGTTTCGTGTCTCGTTGTTTGTTTTCAGAAGAAATGTCTTCCACCTCATCTTGCGATTGTTCTGACTGCGAGCCGGACAGCTCATCATCAGACTCTTCGTTCTACGGCTGTTCGTTGGGTTCAAAATGTCCTCCAAAAACTGGTAAGAAGTCGTCGAACTATTCCTGCAAATAAATGTAAATTTTCAAGACGATTTGAAGAACACTTTTCGCCCGAAATCGCTCTTCGACTTAATCCGTGGTCTCGAAATTCAGAATTGTTACAATTTTTCTCGCAATCTCTCTCTGCCTGAAATTGTTGTAGAATTAGTTTATAAAAATTGTGAAGAATCTCTGCAGTCATTATCGAAAATCTTTTCGAATAAAACAAAAGAAGACTTGTTGCTGTATCGTGGTAAAAAATTCCTCCATCTCTTAACTAAAATTTAAAAAATCAAGATCTGCGCCTAATTTACGCTGTCCCGATGTCACGTAGCATTGGAAAGACGCGCGCAGGTTGTTGTCAACGATAAAGATACCAATGGTCGCGAAATTCGATCGATTCAAACGTTTTGGACCGTTTTGAATCATCCGCGATCAAATTTCGTTCGATTTTAATTAGTTACAACAGATTTTCACGACTCGGTAAATTTTCCCAAAGTCTAGAAATTCGTCTACGCGTAAGATCTGACAAATTTTGACAATTTTTCTGCACAAAATTCGAACTAATCTCTGCGAGAATAAATAGTATAATAAATTATTTTCCTCAACTGTTAGATAATTGTGTTTAAGAATAATTTTATGAATATGATATATGACGGTAATATACGATGTTAATTAGTTAAGATGTAACAAGCCTTTTAATATTATTGTAGATCGTGTTGTATATAGGTTTAATTACACGTAAGTTCGTTATTTATTTCCATTCCCTTACTTACCTCGTTAGAATATATTTCGGTTTATTTAACAATATAAGGTTAATTCCTAAGTTCATTTCAATAAAATATATGTAAAATAATAATATACGTTATGGGTGTAGACATATGTATAGATAGATACGTGCCGATTGAATTAACAATGTTAAATTTCATAATATATATATGTAATGTATTTCTGGTCAATAAATAATATCTGTTATAAGCAAACATTCAATCGCTTATAAAAATGTGATTGTTGTTTTCCTCACTCGTCGATAGACTATAGTATGTATTAAAATTCTTCGTATAGAAACGAAAAGCACTGGGAATCACAGGGATTTCTATATCTGTATACCCAATTCTCGTTATAAATTTTCGACTTTAAACTCGACTTATCGATCTCCTGAAATAGATTTGAGGACAACATTAATTAGTCTCGAAAACGATTTGAATAAGAACTTTAAAAATAGAATTTCGAATTTGGAAATTGAAAAAAAAAAACAAAAAAAATTATATCTAGGTACTATATCATTCATAGATCTTCGATTATATAGAAAGATATACATTCCGTATAGTATACATATATATATTGAATGTTTCGAGCGATCAGCCGCACGCTGAGTCTGCAATGCGTCCTCTCAAAATAGATCTTTATTATTGCGTGTGACGTCACGCGAAGAAATACAACTGTAAATTACGCTTGTAGTTGCAAAATCTTGCTACGTCATACCTGCAGAATCCGCGCTAATCCAACACATCCAGCGGTGCACCTACGCGAATAATCCTAAGAGCGTGCGATACGAACTGTAATTTGGCCATGTAACGTCCAGTCAGAATTTTGAAAATATTTATTTTGTTTACAGATCATTTGATTTTCGTCCGCAAAAATCAAAAAAGCAAGTAGAATGACTGTTCTGGAAGAATTTGTCGCTAGGCAAAGTTTGAAGAAAAAAATAGCATGTATGGAGAGACGATCTGTGAACTGCAGTAGATATTATACATATATGTTTATTATACATGTATAACTTGCAGCGGTTTGATATATTGCACCTCGAAGTCGTAAAAAAAATTAGCATTTAACGAAATACAGATAATATTATATTTATATATATATATGTATATATATATATATATATATAATTTTAATATGTTACAAGAAATACGTAAAAAACAAGAACGCGCGGATCAACATCTTAAAATTCGAATGGGTTTAGATACGTAGGGAATTCCTGCGATGTTCGAACACGAAATTCCAACGGTTTTTATTTTTCTCTTTTTTTTATTTCACATTTTTATTTTTCTACATATATAATTTTTACATACATACATCGAGCTTGATTCGCGATCAGCTCCGAATTGCCAACTTTCTTTTTCATCCTATTAGTTTCGGAGTTAATATTTCAGAATGTATTTTTTTTGTGCTGCATTGACATATACGTTCTTCGATTACAAAATTTCAAAATTTATGTAACGGTTTTTCTACAGTTTTCTTCAACTCTATCAAACCAAAGAAAGAAAACGAGTCCAAATATCAATCCCATTATACTACATACATTTCTATATCTGTATATCGACAGATTATATACTAACACTTATTTCGCAGGTGAAATCAGTACCATATAGGTATATATACCTATATATATACACACTGCATCACCATAAGCCATAAAATCGTTGGCTAATGTATCCAGCTGTGCAGAACAGTTAATTCTATTACATCTAAAGTATAGGGTATACACGTATACACGTATATGCATACATCTGAGAAGGTATAAGATTGGTAGGGGGAATTCCCAATCCTGAGAGCTACGAGTCCCATCAGACTCCCAATATGACGATATGATCTTGTAGGTATAATTCTTTTCCCTGGGGGGCCTCGCAACACCTGCTGGACCATGTTTCAGTTCGAAATCGTCGGGGACGAAGCAGCAGCTATAATATACACATATACCACGCACATTTCCACACACAATTAACGGTCCTAACCTAACTCATATTCCATGCCGCGGTATGACGTAATCGTGATATAGAATACGCTACTACACCTCAAATAAAAATTGATAAAAATCGATAATAAAAAAGATTCTTCAACTATCAGGCTTAATATAAATAATAAATTTCGTTTCAAAGATTCAATTATGAAGAAAAGTAGACTGTAAAAATGGGAAAAAGATTGTCATAGCGTTCCGCGTCCTCTACCGCATCAATTAGATGACTAACCTAAATTTTACTCTGTTGTTAGACCTGTGCAATGACTGCGGGTGTATAAGAGGGTAGATATGGTATAAGTTTATAGCCTCATGTATTCATATAGTACATATAGACTCCAGCTGAACGTAACGTCGCGTAGTCGTAGTTTGGTGCTGAGTCATCGTTTATCACGACGCGACGCGTATGTATGTATATATATATACAAGGTAGGTACATATGCGTATGTATATATATATATTATATACTTACGCATATGTACCTATGGCACGCAGGGTACAACTCATCGTCGCATAAAGCTGACGATAAAACTCGCGGAATCATTTTCTCAGAAGTAGTTCCCTCATTCCTGCGAAGGACTAGATTGGATTCCCGTAATTTTATACAGCTAATATACGTACCCTGCGAAACACGCGCGATTGTATAAGAATTATAAATGCCAGGGAATATATTAGGTTTGTCAGAATTTTCATTATAAGTTATATAGTAGTTCGTAGTATTGCAAAAAACCATTTATCTAGATCCTCTTTTCATGATTTACAGCTACATTATAACTTTATCTGCTAGAAGTCGAAATATTTTCTCCCGCACGCACGCGAATTAAAAGAAAAATAGGGAAACGATGACGAATACAAGAAAAAAGTTTTTTAGGATTGTACAAATATTGACTTTCTACGAAAAGTATCGTGTAGATTCTTCATTTATTTCTTCTATTTCGTTTATACAGTGATTTATCACATTTTTTTATTATGAAAACATCAACATATTTCGGAGTCGTCTTCATTCTACGTAATTTAAACCATATATTAGAATTTCCTTGAATAACTAATATATCTAGACACAATAATATCGGATTTCTATCCGTATTCTATATATTCCTAAGTATCAAAACTCGGTTATAGGTATATCAGATGAATATATGAATAATAGTTACAATGATAATCATAACGTATATCTATCATACGACATTAATTATCATTTATTACAAAAATAATATCTAGATAGATAAAACAGGCATATATGTATGTATAAGTATCTCCGGGTCGCCAGTCCACACACGAATATCTATTTGTAAACATACATATGGATATAATACTCGATCGCCTTGATGATCGATATAATTGTCACGTCGAAAATAATTACCGGCGTTCTAAATTTCGCGCTAAGGTCTCACGGAACCGGAACTATGCGTTAACGAATCACGTAGGTACGTTTCGGAACTCACCCCGATATACCGCGCTTGTCAACGGACCGAGTGGGGAATCCCAGAGGTCCTAGATTCGATCCGGCTCTACGTACACGCACAATCACTGCCACGTAGATCTGTATCTGTGCCACAACTGTGTATTTGAATAAAGAGCATTGCTAACTCGTTCACTTTCTTCTTTTTAACCCTTTCCTCTATTTCTCTCTGTTACATTCCTTATTTTCTTCTGTTTGTTTTAAAGACAAACTTTCATCCGATAATACCTAACCTTTTTCGGATTTTAACGAAGTGCGGAAGAGTTACTAGCCGATATTTCTACCGGCATGCAACGTTTCGCGGTTTTGCGGGTCAATACCCACGAAATTGGGACAAGTCAATGTCAGTTACAGGAACTATATTCCCTTGTCGATAATAATTATATTAACTGATAGTGAGTTTGGGGTTGGCAGGAACAGCGACATTGATATCTGGACCAATCCATGTAGTACATACATCGACGATGTGCACAGCTGTAAGTCCCGTTTAAAAATATGAAAAAATTCTATCTACGTATTAAAGCTAGATATACTAAAACAGTCTAGATTAATGTAGACTGCATTGCATTGAGATCTCAGAATTGGTTATAAACCAAATGATGTATTAAACACACCGGTAAAGTGATGATGCATCGTTAAATATCCCTGCGACTGGATCTTGCGTCTATGTTATTAATAATAATAACAGAGTGTATATATATATGTACAGCAGCAATGCCCATTACCTCTAAACGACCGTTATACCTTACTAAGGGGCATTTAAACTGATGACTCGTTCTCGAGTTGTTGTTTTTTTTTCTTTTTTCTTTTTTCTTTTAATAATTGTTTTTTTGAATTAGGGACCGTTCGATTTTTGAATAAATAAACCGTTAGATTGCGTCTTTAGGATTCACGTGAATTTGAAAAAATTGAAATAAATTAGAAAAAACAAACTAATTTACTTGAAAAATGACGATCAAGATTTGATTGTGGAAATCTATTTAGAATGAGACCTCTTATAGTTTCGGTTTATAAATACATGTATATATGTATAGGGAGAGAGAGAGAGAGAGAGAGAGAGAGAGACTACAGCTGCAAGTACGATAAATACTCCGTTAAGAACTAGAGTCGGATGTATATATGTATATAATGTATAGTTATTAGGTAGATATATATATATGTTATAGTTTGAGATATCATGTAACGAATGATTCCGAGTATTACAGTAGCCAGAAACAGGTGCCGCGGTTTCTTTAGCTCTTGGAAAAATAGAACTGCTTAAGTACGAAGAACAAACACGCGATTGTTTGAGAAAAATGACTGGTATAATTATTGTAGTCAGGTATACATTATCCGGGCTTAAGTATAAAATGAATGAAAAAGAGGAGGGGAAAAAAACTGGACAAAAAACGGAATAGGATAGAAGAGGAAGGGAGATGGAAACAACCGTTGAAATAATGCCGTGTGAATAATAGAAACAAATGAACTGCTGCAATTTTGTATATACGTATACGAGCAGTGATAGTTTGTTTTCTTTCGAAAAATGATCGTATACCTACCTCAATTATTCTACAATTATATGGGTAGTTTGCGCTGCAGCTAGGAGGAAGATTTCTTATCAAGGATTCGAAAACAATGAACGAAACGATCTCACGAACAGCCTAGATCCCACGTTTTAGTCATTTGTCAACTACATTGAGTAAAACTAGTTAATAATAATTGCAGGAGCTTGTGTAACGCGAACGATTTGTATCCTGTTCAAAGATTTCAGTAGCTAAGATAATTAGGTGCGAGATTTATCAGGAATTTATCGTTATATACCTTAGTGAATCGATCAGTTTGATTATTCTTTGAGTAAAAAAAAAAAACAAAAATGATGAAACGAATTGCCTTGAGTAATGGATTTTGGAACGAGCTGTAGCGGTATCGCAGTCCGTTAAAGGTGTTAATCAGTAGTGTAACGATCGGTGGAATTCAACTTAAAGCTACACCTACACACATATATATAGCTGTCTAGATATAGAAATGTGGAAGACCTCCCCTGACCCGTTATCGTCTATGACGACATAGCTGGAAATGGAAAGCATGAATGAAATTGACGCAAAGACCAACCCCGCGATGTGGGTGGGTCTCGTTTGTCACATTCCGAGAACAGGGGCTAATAAATATCCATTCTAATCGCACGGAGACATTCTCCTTGTCGTCCTATTTCATGGAATCAGATATTCGACGCCCGACTATATACAAACAAATTCAAATTTCAATCACGACATTGACTAATAAAACAAAGGGTTGTTCATTATTTTCCAAGAATTCGTATAATAAATAGGTCGAGTTTGTTTGTCGATCGATGGAAAGCACAGAAAAGCACTGATAACGCGCCGCTATACGGACTGCAGCAATGGTCGTAACGTGTGGCGAATATTGGCCTTAATTAATAAATTTGGTAAAATTTCTTTCGAACCGTGGTATAAGCCTACATTTATATCCGGTTCGTTATTCCATAGTTTCTACAGTGTATAATATACAGTTATACGATACGAATAGTGTTAGTGTAGATCTAGGGTATTTCAGAGAATTATACTTTAAGCTGATTTTAATTATACATTAATTATTGCGGGCCTTACCCAGCACATAGGTATATACCTATATGCCAGTGAATATCAAAGAACCGAAATACACTCATATCTGATTCTATATAAGGCTAATAGACATCCTGCTCAGCAGAATCGAGGTACCGGAATGATAATTAATTTTCGTTATTTCAAAATTATGTAATAATAATGTGATATACCTGAGCTACCGTATAGTGTGTGCGCGGTGACCTCAGAATATCGCAATTTGTTCATTGGCAAAAAATGTCTGCTGACTATATACCACGTGTGGTTTTACAACTTCTACTGGTTTTTATTTTTGTCTTTCGTACATGTAGGTATATATCTATGTATGTGTATTACATAATATGGGGACGAAACATTCCATACGGTTTTTAATACAAATAAACTAAACATACGATCGATTATTACACGCGAATTCATGAATGGCTGTATCTCCGGAATAACCATTAGATTTTTTTATATATTTTGCATCCAGGATCAATTGTGGACATCTTATACGCCTGATTAGTTTTATTTTTTTCCGAAACTCACCCCGTAGTCGATTAATATTCTAATGGATATAATATGGCGTTCGTGGAATGTAGATTTCGAAAATAGAATACATACCAACGTTGTATTATATCATAGGTGTATGAATATAAAATTCCAATCTGTTTTTATTCCTCATTTTATTTGTCTTTTATTCAAGAATATTTATAGTCCCACCGGCTTCATGATTTTTGAAAATTATTTATAATCTCGAATCCTAGAAATAGCTAGTACCTACCTTATACCTACTCGACAAAAATCTTATAAAGAATCGGAATTCCTTGACTTGGCAGGGTTACAATTCCGGGAAATGAGTTAAAAATTCGTTTATGTGTTTGTACAGCTAGTACCTCGAAACTGTCAATATTCTTACAGCTGTTATTACAGTGTTTTATTGAGCCAATTTAGTGTCTCAAGTTCCCACGCAGTCAAGGTGATTCATCCGGGCATTAATTTCACCTAGTTTTTTTCTTCTAACCAAAAGTTGCGACCGTCGCGTTCTCAATTACATATTGATCGCAATTCGTCATTTTTAATACGCTAGTACCCTAAATACATGGATTAGTAAAAGGGAATAAAATATTTCTACTTTCTCGTACAGTTTTTTATTATGGAAACCCTCATCTGTCCCGGATTAAAGAAGCGCTGAAGTAGGTGTAAGATTACATAGGCTTAGACGCGCACCCCTGAGAAAATCGTTTTTTCTTTACCATTACTAATAGTTCGGCCTCGAAACGTGTTTAGGCCATGACCCGAAGCAATTAAGAGACTCTAAGCGTCGGGCTTAAGTCCTGTAATACCCAGGATTGAGGGCAATGATTAAATCTACCAATTTGGAAGGCAGTTTGTTTAAATTAACGGTTTTTCCCGCTCAATTTTCAAAAAGCGGTTCCACGCCGTTAGAATTATCGGTCCAATTGGCTAGAATGATAATTATCGAATAGAGTGAAAATCTGCGTGTCATCCTTTATTCATATTGTAAATATGCGAGCCGCGTTTGCATCACAATCTGGTTCTTGAGGAGGCGTAGAAGTCGAGGAGCGCGTAGTAACCTCTCAAGCTTATAGGTTAGGGTGTAGAGCAAGCTATTTACTATAAATAGTTCTGAATGGTGTATTTTTAGTAACACATATGCCATTCGGGAATGTCGGTAGTCTATTCCTGTATTCTTGTTTTCATTCTACTACCCGTGCTTGGAATCTCTTGTAGATATCTATATAACGCGCGCAGGAACTAGGTACGAGCGCACGCGGTTATAAGATTATATAGTTAGCGAAAAAATTCGCGTAAATAAACCCCACGGATTAGTCATTCTATTTTCACTCAGAGCTATAATCTGCCCTCGCATCTTTCGAACGGTTATATACTATAAACGATTTAAAAATAGCCATTTTTCGTACTGGAATTTCGCATTTCCGGTCAAATGTTATTATTTTGTCCAGAAAAATTTCATTCTAGATTCTAAATTTCCATATCGATTTTAAAACCTCCTTAATATTCAGGTTTCCCTAATTAAAACCTATTCTAAAACCTAAATGAGAACCCGATGCGTTTGCATTTTCAAAATCCAGCTTCAAACCGAAGGTCAGAAGTGATTATGTGATTCCCCTTGACGACTGCGGCTGCGGCTGCACGTGCCCGCGCGCTTTTCCGGGACAAATCGGTGCGTCAGTTGTCGATGACACCTTTGGAAATAACGAGGATCCGTGTACCTACACCACGGCGAAGCAAGGAAACGATATAAGATTATTACGTTTGCAATAAACATTATAGATTTAATTTTCCGACAATTTTAATGCGTGTCTTTGACATTTCGAAAAATTCTGAGTGGCTGAAGACAGGTTCAAAGAGTATAATACGGAAGGCTTCACGAAGGAACAATGATCAGCTGCTGCAACGTGACGGATCAATTGTTTACTTTTTAATTATATTCATGATAAATATTGTTGTGTTACACCGGGTCTCTTTCAGGTCCAGATCATTGGATGAGACGTTACGTAATCGAGTTGTCAATCGACAATAATCGGGCACGTGCCTTATCAGGTTTAAGTTATCTTCAAAAATCCCCTTTTGTTTTATTTCGAAATGAAAATTGTAAAATTCAATATCTGCAGACTGTTTTCAGATTCATAATATATACGCTTAATTATATAGCATATATAGGTATGTAATGCGCCGTTTAATATTTTGCATTTTAGCGACCCGAATTTATGATCTAGTTACATATAATAATCGTTCATAGCAGACAGGCTAAACACGGGCGAATAGTTCAGCCATGACCGTGAAAAAAGGACCTTCGAACACGACATCGTGTAAGAATAATAAGAATTTCCACATCAAGTCGCGTATGACGTCATACGTAGGTATATATCGAAGTTTAAAATAATTATTAAACGATCAATTCAATAGTCTTCGATGATCTGCATACGTAAAGATCTGTTAAGATGCTAAGAATATCGATCATCGCCTTCTCCATCACATATCAACAGTTATCCCATCAGTTTCCCAACGGTAGTTTTTTTTTTTGAATCGTGTTCCTAAAACCAAATGCGTTCGATTTTAACTGTCAGTCAATATATCCTGACAATCTATTCAAAAATATCAATAACCATGCCAAAGATCTCGATTATTGTCTGTTTAATTACTTTAGTGCAGATATTTTATCATCTATAGTTTCCCAACGGTCGTTTTTTTTTCAACCGTGTTCCTAAAATCAAATGGTCTGCTATTCTCTTGACCTGTTTCGTGATACATAACTATACTCATCTTTTTACTGCAGGTATTAGAGATATTAGTTATTTAGGAGTGATTCAGGGACGTTGCGTTATTCCAAAAATAGGATTAGTAACAACAATTTACAAGAATAGAAGTTTATACATAGATATCGTGTTCAAAATTAACACTGTCTTGCACGGCTTAATTGCCGAGTGTATATGTATAATTAGCTGGAGATTTCTTTCAAGCTGTTTTCGGCCCTTAGCTCCGAAAGTTAAGACTCTTAACTAACCAACTAACTAACTATAATTACCGTAAAACTCTAAGAAATGGGTTGGCCAAAAAGAAAAAAAAAAACAAAAAAAAAAAAAAAGGAATGAAAGAATAATCTGAGAACGTCAATATTTGCTGTTCTTTTTTACACCTTCCAAAAATAGAAGTATATTCGGATCACCAGATCCTATAGCTTGTCACATTTCGAAAGACAACCATCTATGTGCAATGACGT
This sequence comes from Tenthredo amoena, assembly GCA_963966615.1. Taxonomy (NCBI): domain Eukaryota; kingdom Metazoa; phylum Arthropoda; class Insecta; order Hymenoptera; family Tenthredinidae; genus Tenthredo; species Tenthredo amoena. Next base: position 2,339,322 of record OZ016495.1, on the reverse strand, counting down.
TCGATATACAGAACTTTTTCTTCATCTTATTAGTGTAATTAACAGTCAGACGTTCGTACGTCAGAATTGATTAGACTGTTCAAACTCCTAAGATAGTTTATAAAAGATATCTGTTTTTTTTTTGACAAACAGATGATAATAATCTATGTCATAATATTAGTCTGACGATCGTGCCTATTATAATATGTATAAGACGCAGGTTTCGTTCGAAAAAGAAAAAGAATAGAAATTTAAAAAAAAAAAAAAAGAAATAACCATTATCTTATTTTCATTTCTTGTTCACTCGAGGAAGTGGATGGTATGTCTTCATAATATGATCTTTCCACCTCGGGAATCGAGCGTCCAGTTTTCCGAAAATCCCATAAAGTATTAGGATTTGAATTTCCTGTTCAGTGATAAAGAAGATTAAGAAGAATGATAACTATATCGGTTCAAACAGCTCTGAATTTGCGATATTTCGAGAGGACGAATATGATGAATCGTATATGTAGAAGGAGCGACATTAGTGATCAAGAAATTTGATTCTTGAAGCGACACGGTATTACATCAGAGAATCATGGTTCTCAGAACCTGACAATGAGTAGAATTTAGTAAGACCCGGTATTAGACAATTATTCACAATGCCCACAGATTTCCGGGGATGACGTCAATCCATAAGAGGTACAGCGTGATTTATTGGTCCAATACCGCACTGAATTTTCCCCAACACAATCGTATTTCCATTGGATTAATCATCGATCTAAAAATCCCTCGCACATATCTTACAGCTGCAGATAATTATTTTTTTGAAATGAAATATTTCATCAGTTTTTGTTTTTTACTTTTATCTGAGCTCCGATCATCCCTCGTCATAACTTCTTATTTTTTTTTCTTACATCTTGATCTGTAAACGATCTGTCGCCATGGAATTTCATCCCCCGTTTGATTAAGAGACAAATTTCCAACCGGCAAAATAAAATTTAGATGAGTGAAATTTTGTTCTCAGAATATAATAATGCAATGTTGAGGAATTGCCGCGAGTTGCTAAATATGTCGAAAGTCATGGTAATACATGTTATAACTTATAGGTAGTCCGCAGGGGTTGATCCATGACTCATGATGGACTGCGACCTAGTTTACGGGGGTGGTGATTCTTGGTAGAATGAAATCACCCTCGACCATGCATGCACAGGTGAGTAAAGAACAAAACCGTGTATGCCTGGCTTAATCATCCGCCGTTTCCTTTCGATGATTCCTAGAACTTTGTATGTAGCTCACCGCCAAGGTGATCCTGGCCAAATGCAAAAAGGCGAATCTCGTTACTGCAAATTGCCATTTAGTATCAAGAGCAACTATACAAACGGTCCAAAAAAATATGAAGACATACCCAATGACATTTTTCCGTAAGTTATAAATGGAATTGTTTGAAGAAAGGCTATTTCTGTTCAATTTTCAATGTTTTTCTTATTTAGATTTTTTTGAAAATACTTCTGACTTGAATAAGTTTTCAGAAAAACTGCAGAGATCTGTACGAAGGAATTTGCCGGGTCGGCATTAAAGGTTTCCTAATACGAATCTTAAAATTTCCATTTTTAAAGACGATAATTTTAAGTAGTAAAACTCGTAGTTTGGTCAGACAAACCGTTGAAACCGTTAAGTTATCATAGATTAATCTTAGGAATTGAAAAAAAGATAAAAATAGAAAGGTATCTTATACTAGTAAAGAGGAAGAAATAAATAGTATAAAAATTCGTAACTAAGAAATAATAGTAACAATTCGAAAAGAAATTATGAGAAATGATGATCTCTTTAATAAATTCATTAACATATATATATATATATATATATACGTGTGTGTGTGTGTATGATGTGCTACCTATCATAATATGTGATGGATGTAGGAGTGAGGAGCAGCAATGGTTCGCGAAATATTTTTAGACAAGCATAAATATGACGTTAATAATATATAAATACATAATATGATAATATATATAATGGGTATATAGGTATGTATATTCACATCTCGTTCACATGGATGTGATTGCAATTTTTAATGTATAATGCGTAACGATTTAATTAAATATATATATAATATATCGAGGAAATAATTGTCAAATAAAATATTTCATGAGTAGTATTATAGGTATATAATAGGTATATAATAGTATGTATGTATATACAATGAGAAAATATATATATATATATATATTATATAGGTATATATACTTATATTTAATTAGCTACTACTAAATACTATATGATTCTCTATAATAATAATAATATTGTATGTAAATCTGTACGTTTGTGTGTATGTGTGAGTGTGTGTGTGTGTTTCTACACATCTAAACGATCATATTATAGTTATCGGTCATAAGTCGTACAACAATAATAGTAATAATAATGATAATAACAATATTACCTATGACGATCGTTATTTTATACCTATAGTCATATACAAATTTCACCGCAATTCAAAATCAAATATTGGTGTTTTTTCTTTATTTTTTCATTCTTTTTTGTTATTATTGTTTATAATAAAAACGAAATTAACGGTGAAATAGAGATATTTTATTCACCCGTCCATATTCGAACTGATCGTGCATATTATTTACCGTTCTCTAGTATATTCCAATCTTTTAATTAACTTATTAGCGTTGTCTTTTTCTTCGTTTTTGACTATTATTTATTTTCGTATTATAATCCTGGTATTTGAAGCAAAATATTGTTATATAGGTATATATAAAGGTATGGAGTACGTATAACATAAGTCAACAATATAGTTACATTCAAATATAATAACAAAATATGAAAGAACATCAACATATTGTTTATTTTTAATAATATTTAGTTTGCTTCCTTTTTCCTTTTTCTATATTATTAGAGAGTTCATTTTAAAAATAGTAATAACTATTATAATATCTATTGTTTCTTATCCTTTTTCGTTTCTTTCGCACATAGTATACAAACGCATATAGAAATTAAGCAAGATAAGAAAGAAGGAAAAGAAAGTAAAACAATGAAAAAAATGAACGAAATATTTAAAATCGATGTAAAATAATTGTCAACAAGAGAAAAAGAGAACAAAATAAAAAGAAAAATATAAATATTATGTAGTAACAAAGAAGATAATTAATTAAGCTACTATAGACGCAGATCGATCTCGTTCATATAATAGAGTTTCGTATTTTCTATTTCGTACCTATAATATGTATAGTTATTATTTGTTCGTTGTAATTAAGTATATACCTATATAGAAATAGTAATAGTAGGCATATATATATATATATATATATATATATATATAATATATATATATATATATTAGGATGATTCATTTTAGATCAACATTTTTTTGGGGGGCTCTCGGTTGAAAAACCTTTATAATTCAGCCAAAAAAAAGTTTTATTTCAAATGGCCCATCACTCAATTATAAGTTTCCCCGTTTAAATAACAATTCTGTTATGTTCAATATAATTCCCTACATAATCATATCCTACAGAATTGAAACCAAAAATATTTCCTCGTGTTTTTATACCGGAAAATTCATAGTTGAGTGATGGACCTTTTAAAGTTAAAATTGAGAGCACACTGTCTGCGAGGATTTTTTTTTTGTTGCTGAATTCTAAAGGTTTTTCAACCGAAAGCCTCTAAAAAAAAATATGGATCTAAAATGAATCACCCTAACATATACATATAAATTTATATAATAAAATAACGGAATAATAAAATAAATAAATAATGATAAATTTTCGGATTTAATTTCATAAACTATATATATATATATATGTAATACATATTTTTTTAGAATCGTAAGAGTCTGGTTAAAACATTTTCGTGGTAGGCTTTATAGTTTTTAGAATACGATTCAGAGTAAAAAACAAGCAACAAAGCAAAATAAAATAAAGAAAAACAAAAAGAAAAGGAATTCGAATGATCGTGAATAATAGATAATGAGTACGAGTTTTAAATCGTAGAGCTTACGATGTGTGACTAATTTTTTGGTCAATATCGATCGAATATTGATAGAAATATTAACAGAGAAAGAAAGAAAAAAAAAATCGAATGAAAAGTAAAAACTGCCTGATAATAAATCGAATGAAAATGATTCAGGCAGGTAATTTCAATAGTTTAATTTCAAAGATCTTGATCTACGTTAAATAAGAGATTTGATAATCGAACCGAAGGCACTATATCTTATCTACTAACATTCGTAGCTCCGATGATTAGCGGTAGATATATTAGCATATTGGATATCATGCCGATAATGATAATGATGATGATAAATCGTTATTTCGATGAATTAATAATAAGCAAAAGAATTTTAATTCCTTCGGTATGTTAAGACTCTAGTTTTCTTTTGAGCATTTCGACTGAATTTTACTTATTTTATGAGTACGAATCGAGAAAGGAGCTCATTTTCACGAATAAATAAACTTTAATAATTTAACAAGAGTACTTTATCTCTGTATGGTGTGCTTCCAATTTCTATCCAGCTAAAGGTGTCAGCCCAATCTCTGATTCCCTAATTTTAAATAATTGTTGGTTTTAGTTCTGGTCTGGACAGGTGAATAACATGCTTGCTTATCGATCAGGGTTTAAACTGTATATACATTCATCTTTGTCTTGATCTCGGATTTTTAAAGCCAGGTTTAGAAAGGGATCTTATAAAGATCAACTTCGCTCTTTTAATGTCCTAAGGATCAAAGATTACAAATTTGTTAAATATTTTCCTAAAAAGACTCGTTTTCCATTACAAATTATCAAAACAGATTGAGGAATCTTTTTTATCTTGGACTGAACACTATTCTCATGAGAATAATGGAAAAGAAACGAAATTTCTATAACGATCTCAATACTTTTGGTGAAAACAATTTCCCTCGGTCAATTTTTACCATTTATAGAAGACTTCGATTCTTTTATGTATGTATTTTCACTCGAATTCATTGGAACAGAAAAAATAAAACTTTTCAGGAAGTGATTCTCAAATTTTTCGCTAGAGATAGGCTAGTATTGTAGCATTTGATATCATGGACAAAAAGGCAATTCGAGAAAAGCTTTGCGAACTCCTTTTCATTGTTAAACCTCGCTCTAAAGATCAGAGTTCGATATAAACGTGTAATGGGGCATTCGATGCCAAAAGCCATGTGATTCTCTCACAATCTCTTATTCATTTATCTACGTATATGTACATTATGGAACAACTCATGACGGAGATTAACTGAAAAACTTCTTAATTTCAGATCCTGAAGTAAAAGACGTTGGTAGTTTTAGTGTCTCAGCTACAACCAATGATAGTCAATTGTTATCTAATTTTGTCAGACCCAAAGCCTGAATTTAACGATATTCGGTACCAGCAGATCAATTCTTTCCATCAGCTCATGTCTTACATAGCAAATGGTAAAAGGTGATCAGATATGTCGAATTTGAATACCTAAATTCGTTATAACTGACTACTAGGATTTGAGATTAAAAACTACGAATGATTTCAACGTATTTCAATTCTTAACCGAAAAGTGAACAGCTTGGATAAGTTTAGCAGTTAATCTTTACTGAAAGAAAGCCAAACTCTTACTTTGACATTGAAGCAAAAATTTGTAGGAGTTTGAATAAACACCATGATCTCAATCATATAGCATTCTGGTATAAAACGACCCATCCAAAAAACCTGTTAGCTCTGTATTATTCGAAAAGGCTTGTACAAGATTCAGGTATCCTTTTAAGCCAATCGCTAGTAGAGTCTGCAGGATAAACGCAACTTTCAACGTGAATTATTTTCGGTATAAATTTTCTGACGATAGTTGAAGTCACGTTTTGATTATCCCCGTTCATCGGGTCTCTGTTTTCATCGCAGGTATTCTTACCACTATTCAAATCGCCCTCTTCGTCAGATGAACAAAGATCAATGACCGCAACCATGTCATCAATTGTCGTAGATTTATTTCTACTTGCCTCAAATTCATTAGCGGCGATTGATAACTTGCTCAAGTCTTTGTCAATGCAGTATTTATCCTCTATCTCTAAACTCTGTCTAGGCCTCTTGGCTTCTGGGGGAACATAAGACCTGGAGAAACTCTCGACTCCTTGTATTGGGTTGGATATATCCAAAGCAGGAATCGGCGTAAGTGTTGCCAGCTCTTCGTCGCCGATTACTATCGGGCAGTTAACATCTTCGGGGTGTTTACGCTTCTGGCTTAAAGCCGGCAAAACTATCCGACGCTTTGATTTAGGCGCAGGGCGAGTCCTCCCCACCATTTCCTCCCGCCGTTTTTTACGATCATATTTATAAGGGTTCTTTTTCAACTCCTCGATTTGTTCTGGTGTTAATGAAGTCAGGGGAACTATTGCCTTACGACATGCGACGCAGAGGATCTGCGATCTGATATCTAATACTGAAATAGAAAAGGAGATTTGTCGTTTATTCAAGGTGAGGGTATCTTCTTTTTTTTTATCCTTTCGCGAGGAGAAGAGAACATTTGGAGTCAGATTTTTGAGAGAAGACAATATGTGAGACTTTGGAATGATGAGAAACAGAGGAATAAGATTTGGTTCATTTAATTAGAAAAGAGATTTTATTAAAACGTTGTACAAAAGAATAAGAAATAAGAAATAAGAAATAATGCCTCAATGTTGAATATTAGTTGAACAAAAGGCGTGTTATTTGTTATTTGGCAACTTCTCGCTTATAGATATTAACATAAAGAGAAGAATGGGAGAATTTTATTTTACAGAATTAATGAGTCGGGAGAAAAACATGTTTTGTATTCTACCCTCTTATACGACTTACTACTACTTTCACTACTTTTCTTCCTTTATCTCTTTATCTCTCATAAAACAGGGCGACAAAATAATAAACACCATTTCATTTTATTCTTTTCAAATTTTCTTTGACCCCAAATATTCCCAGTTTGCAAAAACATATGAGGAGTTTGAATTGAAAAGTCGTTAAATAAGTTTTCAAAATATAGTAAAACTTGGTCCGCGTAATTTCTTGTAGTTATTCGGCTGCATAATTAATTGTTTCCTTAGTTTCTTGCGTGAGAATCGATTCTAGGAACAAATATTGGATTCCATATGAAGACTCTAATCAATAATAGTATTTCAAACGAATTATCTGACTCTTATTTACCCCAACTTACTGTATAAAGATCTTCGCCTAGTAATTTAGCAATATTTTAACAAAGATATAACACATATAAAATAAAGACTGAATTCCTAGCTTCTTCTATTCCGTTTTTCTAAAGTAAAACTAATTTAATATACAATTAATCTGCAAAATTAATAACATCATCAAATCTTAAATCGTATCTTAAATTCTGCTCAAGATTTATTTCCTGTAAATAGTGAATAGTCTTATTTCCTTTAATTGAACAACGTTATTCCAACTCCTCATACATTCCTCCTTTTCGCTATTAAACTATCTTCAATACGTACTAGGTTTGCCCCTGAAGGAATTGAACTTGTACTCGTGTACGTAGTCGTCCTGAGAAGGTTTCTCGCGATTAGCTTTATGAGAAACAGTCCATCTGCTAAAGTCCGAAACTCTGTCTAGCCATCTGGGTCTAGATCCATTATTCAGAGGTGGAGCAATCAGATATCTTTCTATCCTCTCTAGTCTTTCTTGTTGTGTAACTTCAGTCATTGTGCGAGATTTCTTAGCCATAGCTATGCCAGCAGGTGATGAAAACGGGATAGTAGGACATCTGGCGAGATTCACAGACCCCCTCATCCTTCTAGAGCTCCGAATCCCTTCGGAACTCTTCTTCGTTGTCGTTTCTTCGCACGATTTCTGAACCTCAGGTTTTTTCTCATTAGAAGATAACAAAAAATACTCCAAAAACTGATCTTGTGTCGCTTGTGGACCTGCGGAAACCTCCGGAGACACAGGACGTGAACTTCCGCTACTCTGCTCTTGATCGCAACACATTTTCTCATGTTCCTGGAAGTTTGCCAATTCTTTTAGAAAATTGAAACAATATTTTCAGGAGCTTATTCCCGCGCCTTTTAATCATCTCTTTGTTTCCCCGCTTGAATTGTGCGCCGAATAATACCGTACCTTCATTTTCTTCAACCCATCAAACTCCGAGTCGCAATTATCACAGAGATATATATCATCGCACAATACAGGCTGCAGCATAGGCCGCAGTTGTTGTTGTTTCGTTTTTCCAGCAGGTCCAGATGTTCCGCCATTTCTAGGAAGTAGCAATCTTCGTGGGCTTTCAATTTTCTTGTCATAATTCTGTAAGCGGATACAAACAAGTTGACAGAACGAACGGAAACAGCATCAAGATTGAAAAAAGATGCTGGCTTTAAGCCATCAAGCACACCATATTTTCGTTGCGGAATGTGACCAGAAGCTTCCCAGTGCTTTTGTGAAAGAGACTGGTAGTTGAATCCCAGTTATCAACATACTCCAGTTTGTCTCTCGGGTGTTGAGCTAGGTGGGAACAAAACCTGAGCAAATATTCGCTCCGGTGGTATGTGTAGCATCGGAAAACTAACTTCTTTAAGTTCCCCATCCAATTCTGTAACAAATAGTTCGTCTTCAATCATTTAAGCGAAGTTTTATCAGACTTCTGTCAAATTCGGTCAATTAATCACCTCGTTTATCTTCCGGGGACGTACGAAAGGATTTGTGAACTTGATCTCCTTAGGCCACCATTGCGGCTCTCTTATCACCTTAGCAGTGTCATGGCCGAACGAACATTGCACCATAAATGTGATGAACCGTTCCAATTGGAGCTGAGATAAAGTAAAAAGAACATTCAGAAGGTTTCTGAGATCCAAAGTGAAGGCACTCATAATTTGACTGCACCATGGTGATCGGGTATTGTTGAAGGATGATCTAATTACCAAGGTAATTTTTTCCAGGGAAGTCGGGTAGCCGTCAGCGAATAATAGAGGAAGATTTGAGATCATGGAACCCTCCTCTACGCAGCCACCATCAACTGGTTCAGTACAACCACTGGCAGCCATCATACTGTCGTCTAGATTGTTGGGGAGTCGGTCGTGGCCGAGTTCTGCCCGGTCCCCTGGCTCTTGCCCCGTCGTAAACCTCATCTTCTTATTGCTACCATTCTAGGTGTTAGAATAACATCAACTATGTTGAGGTAATCTTAGCAATCTTCTGATACAACTCAACTGCAAGTTGCCAATTCTTATGTAATGTCATTGTTTTGTTGTGTGGAAAAAAGAAGGGGACAATGGGGCGAATAAAAACCCGACTGTACTAAAAAACGCCAAACCACTGAAATCTTTTTTACTTTGATTGTCTTTTATGGGTTTCTAGAATAAATGAAATTCCATACTGGATCAGAAATTGAATTGTCACGAAGTCTTTGTGACGATTTCAATCAACGGCAACTTTGATTGAAATCCATTGTTGGAATCATGAAAATGACTTTTATTTTGTAATTTCACTGTTTCATTGCACAAATGTATTCAATGTATAAGTAATATATCGAATATTCATGAATTGAGAGTGTTGTGTCTCATTATGGACATTTGATACAGTTATTAGTACAGCTGTATCTCTTCGACCTGTTTTGCAACATTGAGAATATCATATTGGCGAATAGGTCAAGGATGAATCACAAGAATTATTGAATTAACAATCTTGTGATCCATCCTTGACCTACTCGCCAGTTTAATATTTTCAATAGTTATTGAGGCCTAAGGATACATAAAAGTATCTTCTTTAGGAAGATTTTAATGCTTGGTCCTTAATAGGATTAAGAATCAATAAGATCTTGTAGAATATGATGGAATTCAAACCGAAGAGATGATAGAGTATGAAAATAGTCCTTCTTTATCACAATTTGTTTCTCATTGGATGATATGCCACATCATATCAGTTTGTTTCAGTCAAAATGGTAGCAGAATCAAAGTACAAAGCAATATTTAATGTACCACGATGAGATGTTGCAGAGCATCAACCAAAACGACCATATAAGAAAATAAGAGTAGTGATTTTTATCATGTTTTTAGTTCCTGTTCAATAAAATTTTATATCTTCGCAATTTATTTCAACCAGAATGCTAGCCAGATAAAGATACAAGGCAATATTTAATGGAATGAAACCACATTTCTGTATAACGATGTGTTTTCCTTCAAGTTTGTTATGTTGTATTAGTCACAGAATGAATGTACAATGACTTTGATCAGAATTTACTAATTGTAGTGACCGTATTTTCATTCTACTGTGACAGCATTCACAGGTAGAGGATGAAAACACACTCTTTGCCAATGCAGTGTTAGAGATTCGGATCAAAATTGCAAATACTGATGTCTTGCAATGATTATCTCAGTGTTTCATGGTGTAGCATTGTGTTTCTGAGATACATGATGCCAGTATGCTGCAGGACTTGAATAAGGAGTACAGGAAATCTAAAAACCCATGTGATTCTTTTGTTTGGTGGTTCCAAACACCAATAAAAAGTACCTTTCCAATACGATCGCGAGGAGGAAGCAAAGTAAATATAGTAAAAACAAAAGTGTTTAAAAATTTTTGATCTGCTCTTTATTAATGGACAAAAATTTGTATATAGCACAGATACAGTGTGAAGAAAGAAGGCTTTCAGATTTGGGTCAAAAGCTTAGAAAGTAGAAAGTGTATTATATTGGAGTTTTTAGACTTTCAGCTTGCAGAATTGATATTCATTGTTGATTAACTCCTCTCCTTATTCCATGAAGGTATGATAGTGAATTTTAGTTAGAGTATAATACTAACGACCTGGGATGGGAAGGAAATTAAAGAAAAGAAAAGGAATAAGGTTTGTTATGTGCGTATTTTTCAACAAATTAGAATACCAAGAATCTTAATCACGTGATACAGTATTATATTACAATAAGGAAAATTGCTTATCTATATTTCCGCGTTTAATTTCGACGCGGATGAGTCGTGAGTAACATTACCTTCGCGTTACCTCCCAAATACTATCATCTATATAGAGATAGTGTTTTGTTTAGGGCTCGACGTCCTCCCGAGAGTTGTGGTAAAGTTTAAAAGTTGATATATTCTTATAGCTTCTTATATTAGCGGTGCGCGCACACGATCTTCTATTTTTCTCTTTTTATTTCCTTTCTCCTATTCCTTTTTACTCGCAACACACCCCCTGGAGAATCGTGATGCTATTATACCTACTCGAAGTAGAGCCGAGATCGGTGGTTGGTGGTAATAGGCGCGAAGTAAAAAATGGCGTCTGAATAATAAAGCCTGGTACATCAACCAGTTTGACATACGATTGTTGACGCGAATTTAAGGCTTCTAATCTGGGTATATTACTTCCGGGTTGGCTCACTAGTTCGCTTTTTGTATTTATATGAACAAGCCTGAAATACACCTTCAGCTTTTACTCACAGTATTGTATTTATATAATATTAAAATAGTAACCCGTGATACGACAGATCGACAAAGCATTTCTCCATTTAAGACGCACAACCATACAGTATAAGCTCCATAGATCGTTGCCAAATTTCTATGATAGTAGCGCTAACTGACGGAGTTTGAAAGCACTTATACGGCGGGATTCCCTGGCGTTTAATCCGCTTCCGGTTGTGTTAGCCAATAGGAATTCGAAACGAAAAGAGACTAGAAGGGTTCTTCTCTAACTGCGCATGTGCCATAAAGCGCTACATTTTACATAACCTGCAAACTGTTCGTTTAGTTAAAAACAAATGAAGATCTCTTACCACTGAAGATGTGGATATTCAATAATTCAAATTTCGAATATAAACATAAACGGTTTGGGTTATAAATAACCGAAGCGGTATGACGTTAAGAACGATATCTGACCCTGTTGTAAGGCGGATAGATTTTTTAACTACTCCCAGCTCGTTCAGAACCTCGTTTTAACGGATAAACATATTTGCGGTCTGGCAGCTGATTTGTAAACAAAATTGCGATAGCCTTATTTGTTCGAAAGAATTCGATTTTCTACGTCACGAATTTAGTGCACAATTTGAAATAATATATAACGTGCTTAAGTCGGTGTTATTACTCGCTCGAAACTATATTGCTCAATTTTTCGATTAGTTTTTAATGTCGAATGAAGATATTATATCCATTATTACATTAATCAGTATTGTATGTAAATAGTAACATTAAATAATGGAGATTTGGTGGTTTTCTCGCGTCGTTGCTTACCATCCTTACGCTATACTTGCTGCTGTCTTTGTATTCTCTTCAACTTGTTTGATCGTTCCATTGGCCACTAAAAAATTCCCCGATTTTTCCGATCCGCAATTAGTAAGTATAGACATTTATCTACATTATATCGGTTGTCAGTCATGTTTGTTGTCTGCTTTAATGATATGTGTAACTAGTTGATACATAAACGTGCCGGGGAATCCCCTGATTAACAATTGATAAAAAAACTTCTTAGGCCATGAAAAAAGAGTCATTAAGTGCATTTCATGTGTTCATTGATGTGTATTAGCTTGTTTTATTCCCTGACAAACGATCTACGAACTGCGAGTATAGTAACTCGTCATATCTACAGAATTACAAACTATATGGATTGTTTTTTGCACTAATAAACCGAACGGGGAATCCCCTGATATCAACAGTTAATGCAACGAACGTTTTTCGCACTTCATGAAAATGGTTTGTCGTATTTTATTGCTTTACTGCTTGTTTTACTCTTGGAAGAGTCTATTGTGAATGAAAATATCGCAATTCCATTATCTCCACGAAATTATAGAAGGTATGGAGTGTCTTTTTTTTAACAAAGTTCCACCAGGGGAATTCCCCGATTAACAATAGCACGATAGTGTACTTTCGTTTGACGAAATGAATGATTTGTGGCTCGAATCATCCCGAAAAAAACGATCTATGAAACGAATATTGTAGCCACGAATTTTTTCGAATACGAAACCGTTTTTTTTTGATGATTTCTACATGGATGTGATGAAATTCTATAGGGTTTTGAGGCAAGAGGAACAGTCTTAGCATCGAGATTAACAACATGGCAAAATTTAATGGAAGCTATAAGACCAAGAGGAGATCTAGTAGCTAATCCCCTAGAGTATTACCACCACATTATGCAATCTATAAGCCAGGTATCTGACTAAAACGCATAATACTGGTTCACATTGTGTAGAAACTAACAAACGAATAAGTCCTGCATTTGAATAGATGCAAAACCAGTCATAGACACAATTCCAAATCAATTACTCTCATTTTTAACCCAGAATGAAACAAACGTATGGAATCAGAACGGCACGACGCAAGGAACGGTGCAAAAAAGGCCTCGAAACAGGAACAAAAAGAAGGGCAAAAAACACAGCAAGAATAAAAACAGCGTTGACAAAGAGCCGGAAGAAAATGGCACGAAAGATAAATGGCAAGAGTTGAAGCAGTTGAGAAACAACAAAAACAACCACTCGGAGGATCTGGAAATAATTAAGAATCAAGTCAACTTAGAGAGCGATGGGTTCTTCTGCAACCTCCCTAGTTCCTCCTACGCTCGTTTTGTCCTAGGTTCTGTTTCTGGCACAGAAGATTTGTGGTCTTTGGAAGGAATACTGGCCCAATGTCACATAGACGCAGCGCTTCGTGCAAACGACCACTTCCCTTCCCTCTGCCAAACGCAAAATCAACGTGGCAAAAATGCAGGGCAAAAATGTTGCCGGAGTTGGTCTCCAGCCAACTACGTTGCTCAGTTATCAAACAGAACATCTTGCTTGGGAGTGACGGAGAGTGACCTCACAAGGGTCAAGGCTTTGCTTAGAAAGTGCGCCCAGTTTTATCACAACCTTCAGCTGACGCCGGACTGTGCGGATGACTCTAATTGCCAAAGACGTGTCCCCTCTGAATGCTATTTGCACAATGCCGCTTATCATCTTCTCTATTATCTGCTAGACACTGAGTTCATTCCATCTAACGTGAGTGTCTCCTCTCAAGATCTGGCCGTGTTTGCGATCAGACGTAGCACATTTTTTCTTTGTTTTTCCAGAATGGAAGCACTCCGATAAAACTGAACACGACTTTGAGTTCAGCGATGCTGTTTTTACCAATGGCAGCAAGTTCGGCTAGTCTAGATTTTTACAGAGGTTTAAACCAGGCCGGGTTGACCTATGGGAGGTTCAAGGTACAGGGCATGCAGTTGGGGCTAAAAACCACATTGTTCGATCGCCTCTTGGTCTCAGACTCTTCTCTGGTACTGGTGGGCTTTGCTTTTGTAACTGTTTGCATATGGGCCTATACAGGCTCGATTATACTCACCGTAGCGACAATTCTTGCCGTATTATTCAGCCTAGGAATATCATACGCCTTCTACACTCTTGTGTTGCGGATAAACTTCTTTCCGTTTATGAATCTGCTGGCTATCGTCGTCGCAGTTGGTAAGAAAGCCGCTGAATCAAGGTGCCTGAGCGGTCCATGACATTCTTTAATCCCTTTCAGGAATCGGGGCTGACGATGCTTTCATTTTCTGCAAAGTATGGGAGTGTGGAAAACAAAAGAAGCTTCCAAACGGTGGTCTGGTCAGTCTGGTCCAGGAAACTATGAAGCATGCGGTTCCCTCAATGCTAGTAACGTCTCTGACGACCGCGGTTGCCTTCTTTGCATCTATAGTTAGCAATGTCACTGCAATTAATTGTTTCAGTCTATTTTCCGGGATGACTGTAATCGCGAATTTCTTTCTGATGGTGACGTGGCTGCCGGCCAGCGTAGTTGTCTCTGAACACTGTCACCTCACACTATTATCTCCGGCTAATTTCATTGTCAGAAAGATCTATCGACCTCTTAGAATTTTCATTGGTAAAATAGCAAACGACTTTGGTAAACTACTGTCAAGAATTGCCATAGAACTCAGATGGGTTTGGCTCATCATACTAGGATCTATTGCCGTTGCTGCAAGCCTCATAGTTTTCAGATATCCAGGTTTGCAGTTGCCGGATTCACCGGACTTCCAGCTATTCGATAGCTCCCATTTGTTTGAGAAGTACGACCTGGTATTCTCGCAAAAATTCTGGTTCGAGAAACTGGAAATGGTAAAGATCTGAGGAGTTTATTCGTTTTAATCTTCAGTTTTCTTTGAAATCTAACAGATTTCATCGTAATTTCTGATCCTAGTCCAATTTTGATTACGGGAAACCATCTACTAGATAAAAACGAACATAACTCTGCGCATTATACAAATTAAGAATCACTTTAGGGCGACGGGGGTGAGGTTTTGCCGCTTCGTTTTGTTTGGGGAGTGAAGCCAATTGACAATGGAAACTACTTGGATCCTGGAGCGAGAGGGACGCTAGAATGGGACGATACGTTTGACGTATCAAGTCAAAAGGCGCAACTATGGCTGTTGCAATTTTGCAGAGGCCTGAGATCGCAGCCATTTTACAGAAGCACATTGGGCCCACTGCTTCCGAACTGCTTTGTTGAATCCCTCAAAGCTTTCATGCAGCGACGTTGTGTGGATCCAATAGATCCGAGGATAGATCGTGCTCCATGCTGCGAAAGCAGCATCTTTCCTTACTCTCCATCAGTCCTAGAGCACTGCGCAGCCGAAGCAAACGCTGACCTTTATAGAACGCCCTCCCAAATTTGGGGAGGCGAAACGTCCACTGCTGCGGGTCTTAAGTTCCTCAAAGAACACTACCGGTTTAATCCTAACGAGACAAAGATTCCACGACCTAAAATCAAGGCCTTGATCATTGAGTACGACAGCACATTTACTTACAGTCTGTCTTTTTCTGAAATGGACAACTTTTATCGTCAGGTAAACTGAAATAACGGTTTTTGGGACAATTTTGGATTGTAAATTGTCGGCTTTTGCTCACAGGTCGAAAGCTGGATGAAAGAACAGCTTCTTAACGCTCCAACTGGAATGCGAAGCGGCTGGTTCATCAGTAGATTAGAATTCTACGAACTACAACGCACTCTTTACGAAGGTACTCTATGGGCGATGGGAGGATCTATGGGTCTCGCACTGTTTGTCCTTGCACTAGTCACGCTTAATCCTTTGGTCAGTTTGTACGCGATTTTTGCAATTGGGGCGGCAATTGTGGTCACAGTTGCATGTCTGGTTCTGCTAGGATGGAGACTGAACGTTTTAGAGAGCGTGGCGGTCTCTACAGCCATCGGTAAACGCACAAGATCAAAGATAGACTCTCGGAATATATTTTTCGATTCTTATATGTTCAAAATCTATCCCCAGGTCTCACCGTCGACTTCAGTCTCCACTACGGCGTTAGCTACAGAGCTTCTGCCTCCGAGGAAAGAGTCGATCGTGTTAAATGTGCCCTTGAGCAAATGGGAGGGCCTACATTGATGGCTGCTGTGACCAGTGGAGCTGCCGGTGCCCTCATGCTGCCTTCTCAAGTTTTAGCTTACATCCAAATCGGAATTTTTCTAGTACTGGTGATGGGGATAAGCTGGATCTATGCTACACTGTTTCTCTGCCCTGTTCTAGCAGTTATTGGACCATCAAGGCACTTTGCTCAGTATCAGTATCCCAGGTGCTGCTAATTCTTGGCTTCTTTGATCCTTTGAGACAATAAATCTTTATTTGAATAATATATCTCAAATCTTCGAATTTTCTCTAGATTCTCAACCTCCTGGTTCAGATTACGCTTTCGGAAAGACATCGAGGAGACCGCGACGGGGACGGGAAAGGCTCGCAAGGACAAAGACCGCTCCAAGGAAAGAGACAGAGAGAGAGAGCGGGAACGAGAAAGAGAGCGGAGAAAAGGAAGGGGAATGTTGTCAGAATCTACGCTTAGCACTTCGAGTACAGTTTGCCAGTTTCACTGTGGAGAATTGGAAGCCCTAGCGGCAAGAGGTCCTCCGTCACCATCGCTGCCGCCTTCTCCTTCATCCACCCTATTGTACCTGGAACCTTCGCAGCCGGGATCTTCGATTGGGAGAAATAACAAACGAAAAGTTAACAACGAACTTGACTGAGGTTGAATCTGGACGTGGATTATTAACGGTCTAATAACAGGAATTGAAAGGAGATTTCAAATATGGGACAGATAATGTTTCGATTGGTCTTTTTCATTCGTTGGACAACTAAATTGCACAAATTTAGATCATTTTATTGAAACATCGGAAATAACTTGTAAGATTTTTGTTGAAATAGCGTTTTTGGGGAATAAAAAGAAGCTAGATAATTGCAGTATTATGTTTCGGGGTAAAGTTGACAGATTTTACTGGCTTTAAGTAACTTTCAAGCAAGAAGTAAGCATAATAAAAAAGAAAAATTTGTGATTATATCGTATAATGTAATATGTATGTATGTGTGTTGCGTAAAGTATGAAAAGTATCTTAACTAACTAACTAATGTAATAATATCAAATCTTTTCAACAAGATACACAAAAAATATATTAAGTAATGTGAGATTTTATTTGTACGCTGAATCGTTAAAACAAAAAAATACGAGGATAAGAAACATCAACTTTCTTGAATCGAAAAGAATTCTTTCCGGTCAATGAATGTTAACTCCTTGACTAGATTTGAGTTCTTTATCAAATGAAGTGAACGTTATTTACGTTGAATTTTCAATATTGTATACTGTACGTGGTACAGGGCGAAATAACAGCAGTTATAAATTGATATATTGTAAATGATCTGATATATTGACTCGTAACACTTTGTGTGCCTCGTTCTATATATGAGTATGAGTTTAGTTATAACTTACATGTTGTTATATAATCGTATATAATACATATACTATATATTGATATTATTCTATTGCAACGTTAAGTAGAGTGTTAGATGAACAAGGTGACAAGTCGTTGGAAAAATTCTCTCCAAGTTGGCGATTATACTGATATAAATTAACGACTCTTATTATAAAATTTCCTAAAACGTGTATCTATATATGATGTATTCAGCTAAAGTTCATGACGAAAGAAACCGGCCTCGATTTGAAAAAAGATATTATTTTCTTACATTATTATATTGTATTATATTAAAATACATATCAGACTTCTTGGTATATATGTATTTTACTAAAAGCGTGATAACTGGAGGCTACGGCCTTATGGTATTTTTTATTTTTGCATATAACTGCAGCTTTTTATCATTCTTTGAATCTCTTCAAGTATTATTATCATAGTGATCTTATATAGGAGTATACAAATAGCTAAAAGATGTTAGAATAAGGGCAGTTGATTATTTTATTTCATTAATTATTATTATTTTTCTCATTCCTTTTTTCACTTACAATATTTATTACATTATTTTTTTTTATAGCAACGTTTACAATAATTATTATAGTTTTATAAATAAAATTCAGACAAAGTTATCACACGCAAATGTTTACATATATTTATATATTTTATAAGCTATGAGGGAAAAAAAGAACAAACAAAGAAACTATTAACAGTATTATTGTTACTACTAATTATGTTAACCACCCAACGCCATCGATAGTTACAATCATCATTCCGTCTTTAAAGTGAAACTATTCGTATTCAAATGCCAATTTGTTAATCACTGAACGGAAACAGATTGAACGACAATAAAACTGGTTACCTTAAAACTGCCTTAATATGTCTCTACTTTGCAGTATCCCAACGCCCTGCCTCAATACACAGTCATGAAATTACAGATCTTCAACTAACTAGCATGTTATCGTTATTTCAAATCCCGACTTGGTAAAATCATGTACAAAGAAAAGCAGTTATGCTTCTTAATGCGAAAAATTATATTTAGAATTTCGTAATCAATTAATATCAATTACACTTATAAGAATAATTAAACGATGATTTAGTTAGCGTCTCTGACGCTTTATCATGACTGGAGTCGTTGGCTCTGTAAGAGCGCGTTTAACTACCGGTGTTGACACCAATTTGAATTTTCTAATAGGCTGAGCCTTTATCACCATCTTTTTTCTCATTTTAACTATTTCTTCTTCCTCTCGTCTCTTCTGTGCAGCTTCTCTCTGCAGTCCAAAGAATGCGGCAAATTTTTCATGAGTATCAGCATCTCAAGATAAAGATAATAACTTACCAATTCTTTCAGCTGCTGGTCCAAGCGCTCCTTTTCTTTGATGCAATTGTCAAAACGTTCTCTTTCTTTCGCCCTCAGTTCGGAATTTAGAACAAATGGTTTCGGCGGCAATAGGGGCTGCCTTGGCAAGTTGGGTTGAAATGCAGGTCTTCGAAGCACCTTGAAAGTATAGAATTTCAGGAATTTTTAAAGAGTCTAAATGACTTCATTCTTCTTTTGATTATATACTCCTTCTCTAGTATATCTTATACCTTGGGTGATCTGGCCTTGAACTGTGTCGGCGCTAAGCCTTGCAGCGTCTGGGTAGATTTTGGTCTCTTTTCTGTATCGCGAGTTGTACTTTGACTAGAATTGTTACTCGATCTTGTTTTTTGCATGAATTTTGGAACTGGATTGGCTCGAAATTGCCTCGCCTCTTTCTCAGCTTTTAAAATCTAAATGAGTAGCAGAGATATGTCAGCCATAATAAGCAAGAGTCTCTCCTTGAAATGCTATTATATGTAATGATACAAACCGTCTGTATACGACGAGTTTTGCGCTGTAGCATCTGCTTATTACGCTCATCGAAACTAAAGGCTTTAGTTTTTGTACAGTGTCTAGTCTCAGGCTGTGAAATAAAAGAATTTAATTGCTGTTATTAAAAAATTATTGAAAATTTTATTAGGAATTATTAAAAAAAACCTTCATGTTCACCCTCCATGCCATAGGTTCTACACCATTGACACGAAACGGTGTGCTGGTGACAACTTTCACAGATTTATTTGCACAAGGCTGATCCACCTGGAGTGTTTGTACGGCTCTGAAATGAATTAGAAGTTATCGATTGTGCAGTAGTATATCAGGAAAAGAAATTTGCCTTTTATCCTCTGATCTACAAGTTGAATATATGATGCTCAGATTCTAGTAAATTATACAAAAATTCCGTTACATCATTTTTTATAGATACGAAATTGAAAGAATTGAAAAGAATTGCTAGTTCTGTCTTGAAATGTACTTTCGTCGAATCATTTGAACCTGAAATCTATCGGAGAACTTGTTTCTGAGCTCACTGTATTAAATCTTCCCTGCAATCACTGGACTCTTTTCGGTTGTTGTCGTTATTGTTCTCTGCAAGTTGATCGCTTTCATTCTGGCACGCTTGATCCCTGGGAAATAAAAGAAATGTATGCATCGTGCAAGTCTCCGGATCACTGCACGTTATACTCACTGCGATATTAAATTGTCTTCAAAATCTATGGGTAGTTTTTGAAGCTTCTTGGAGTTTGGCTGTTCTGCTGAAGAGTCCTCTGCTTTGTGCTCTGCATTTATAATTCAAAGCACATCATTGTATGCAAGTATAAAATGATAAAACTGCACCTACATGATAACTCAATGCAAAAGAAGTGATAGCAATTATGATTGTAGTATCATTGCACTATAGCTTTAGAAAATTAGTTACCAAAATATGAATCCTTTCCTTCTGAATCATTACCGTCGTTGAAATTGAAGTACTGTGGAGAATTGATATGATCAAAGGTGCTTTTAAAAACAGGAAAATTGGCGTTACTGCACATTGCGCCGGCTTCCATGGTCTGGAATCAGCTGTATATGCTCCGTAACAATAAATTTTACAGAAGTATTGAATAGTCTCTTGATAATTTCTGTGATGGTGATGATGGAAGAAGAACAATTCAAATTGATTCTTTGCGTTCTAGCAGCAGTAACTTAATGATATAATTTATCAAATGGACAAGATAACTGTGAGAATTATAAAACCCAATATTGATCAAATCATCATGTGTGCATGGGAATAAGTTTGAAATACAAGTGATACTGATTACTTTAGCAACAGACTGAAACGACTTCAGAAGTGTATATTTTGATTCTGCTGAACGATGCCAGTTGGAGGTCAATAGACGTGATCAGGGTAAAGCAGAGATGAAAACAAACACTGTTGTATTCTCGGGATTAGGAGCGGTCATGTATTTGTGAATAATACAACAATAATGGTGATAATAGTATTTATTTCTATAGCAATCTAACAGGTAATTATAAAAATGTTATAATACATTTACAAAGTAAGTAAAAATTGGAGTATTAATGTAATTAAATAGTTACAAAGTTTCATAGTTAGTCCAATTTTAAACTTATGTCAATTACTGTAATAAGATTATTACTCCATAACTTTTACAGAGTTATATACAAGTTGCTTAAATTTCGAATTTCGAACTGCAAGCACTATGTACAGTAATGTTAAGTCAAAGTAATTGTAATAGCGCCTAGAATATAATCATATAGTTTGAAGTGATAGCGTTTTTCAGCCAACGAATAGACTGAAGAATTGAAAAAATTCTTAATCGATCAAATCCAGTATGTAAATAATGAAAATGTAATTAACTTGCGGGTCAACCTCAAGTAGAATTCAAAAATTCAAAAACAAGATCGTAGCTTTCGATAAAGACGAGAGACGATCTTATCTACCCTCCGTCGGTAAGAAAACTGCTGTACCGGAAGAAAAAGCAGGATCAGAGGCCATTTGGTCAAATAACCGCCAGAGGCCGGTACCATTCTATAGTGACGATGATGGCAATAGTTTGAAGTTTATCGCGTACTGTGAAGGAGGAGCGAGTAGTCAGTCATTCGATTCATTCTTTCGTTGATGATATTTAGTGAGAATATAAAATCGGGAAATTAAAGAATCTCCAAATATGGCGAGTGACAAGAAAGCTGGAAAGTCGGCAATCAGAGGAGGAAAATCAAACGAAGAAATATTCGCCGGCTTCCAGAGCCTGCGAAATGAGCAGAGAGTTATGGCAAATAAATTGTCAGAAATGGAGATGGAGCTGAACGAGCACAAGTACGGCAACTGTTTAGCGACCATAACCTAACTTTCCAGAGAAAGACTTTTCCTAAAATAGTTCAACCATTGATTCATTGTTTCTTTCAGAATCGTAATCGACACCTTAAAAAACGTCGATCCTTCTAGAAAATGCTATAGAATGATCGGCGGTATTCTCTGCGAACGTACAGTCCAGGAAATAACGCCAACGTTAATATCGAACAAAGAGCAGGTTAGGTTCTAACCTCAAATGATGAACTCGTTAACTTATCTCGCATCATTTCATTAATTGTACAGAAATTCATTGAAATTCCTTCCATTTCCTAGCTCACGAAGGTGATTGAAGCGTTAAACGAGCAGCTCGCTAAAAAGGGTCTCGAAATAAACGAGTACAAAGAAAAACATAACATTAGAATTCGCGGACAGGATGAATTGCAGCAGCCGGAAGACGAGGAGGCTAAACAAGCGAAGAGAAATGCTATTGTAGTTAATCCAATCGAAGTCTGATGCTAATCATATCTCGCTTTAAATCCCCCTCCACCTCTTTCCTTCCCTTCATCATTTTTCTAATAATAATAATATTAATAAGAATAAATGTGAGCGTATTTTAAAAGATTATTCGAGATAAGTATATTAAAAACAAAAAAAAAAACTAAAAACATTTCATTTGTTTATTGCTTTGTTTCTTCGACAGTCAGAAATTTGACTGTGACGGATTTTGAGTTTCCTCCTTTGCCAACTGTTTAAATTTGCAAACTTTCGGATTCGGATTTTGAAATAATTAATGACCTTGGATTTTTTGATTAATTTATTACCGTGTAAATAAATCTTTTATACACATTATAATAATAGAAGACTAGCTACGCAGTTCTGACCCTGAATCTTAATCTCTTATAAAAAGCTTTCCGATCAATTCTTTGATATCAGCTAAATTATGTTGAGAATAAAATAACTTGAATCTTAATATCTAATACCTCGTATTATACTTAATTAATTATTGTGCCGATTATATATATATAGTCATTTTTTAGTCATATTTAGTCATTTCCTAAGTCGTGAATTGTTTAACATAGTCCTTAATGCTAGGCCACATTTCGTCCGTCGTACTACCGTGGAATTCTTTCAAGAATCCTTCCTGTTTGTAGTAATCAATTACGGGCTGCGTATTCCTAGCGTAATCGGTCAATCGTCGCTCCACTACTTCCCGCTTATCGTCAGGCCGCTGCACCAACGGTTCACCCGTCAAATCATCTTTTCCCTAAGAATAAATTCAATGAAATAAATCTCAGTTTTTTATGAATCATTCAGATATTTTTAATTTCAGAAAAGTTACCGGTATTTTGGGAGCGTTAAAACCGATATTATACACTCGTCCGCTCGGCAAGTGGACCCAACGACCTTCTACCCTTTTTAGTATTACCGAATGAGGAACGACTAGATTAATCACTAAGTTAACAGGATATAGCTGCTGCAGTTGCTCCGCTTGTGTGACGGTTCGTGGGAAACCTGTGCCAAGTCTTTAGTTAGGAATATCATTTTGTTTTGAAGGGCAAGGCTGACGTATTTTAATACACGCACGTACGCCGTTATATCTATCCATACTCACCGTCTAGTAGCCAATTTCTTTCCCCTAAGTAGTCGATTTCCTTACCGATCAAACCGATCATCGTTTTGTCTGGTACAAGTTCTCCCTTATTCAAGTAATTACTCACTTCTAAGCCCAAGTCTATAAAGGAAGAAAGAGTAAATGACGTAATCGGCGGAAATACAATCTCCTATTATATTATTGATCTCCGTTTATCGGCAATTAAAGGCCTCGCCTTTACATAAGTAATCGATTTCATTCGAGTAGATAAACGACGTTCAAATATCCCCTTTCTTTCGATCTCCGAAAGATACTTCAAGGTGATATCATACATATACCTATACACATACAGCAGGATGCACAGTCCATATTTTTACGTAAGGTAAATGCGTAGACATGTGTGTATGTGTGATGGAATGACGCAACCTGTCGTAAAGTTAAACAACACGTCGAGCCAACGATCAATTTTCGGTCGAATGGTATGTATTCCGATATGATTGCGGTTTCAAATATATGTCTATACATATAAACCTTATCGTGAAATAGGAACGAAAGATTCTTTCTCAACTTACATAAGCATTTCAACATGAAAATGAATACTATTTGAAAACGAGAAAGAATCTTTCGTTTCTTTATATATTCTCGTTCGGTTCTATTTCAATACCAGTTTTCTTCATAATATGACGGCGCAGGATATCCCCGCTCGATATATGAGTGACATCGAAGTTGTTAACGATGCGAGATGATACAGTGCCCTTCCCCGAGGCGGGAGCGCCAAGTATAACGGCCCTGAAAGCAGCGCCAATCGCCCTACGGGCTGTCGTGGCTGATGCCATCCTCTCTCTCTCCTCTACAGCTCTAATATCGGCCTTGAATTACCACCAAAATAATACGCGAAATAACTATATAACGTGTTATATCGAAACTCGGCTCACTACTAAAGATCAACGATGCTGCTACGAGACTCTATTAAAGGTTCGCGCGTTACGTTATCATGAGTTTTAGATACACGTAGAACAACAATAAGTGACCCTTGATCCATGATAATAGCAATGAGCAAACTGCGCGCTCGTAGCAGCCCAGCGTACGATCTATGCGCGAAATGGAAACTCACGTGGTCAAATATGCACGTGGTGATACGGCGGGCGATTGAATAACCAATAGCAGGTACGTGGGAGGAGCTTAGGAACGAAAGAAGGGATGAGGCGCCGGTTTTGAGCTTTCTGATTGGCCGCAGTCTTCATTCTTCGTTATGCAGTCTGCTAGGTTGCGTCAGACTTGGCACATTTGAGGTTATAACCATTGAGTAACTATATTTAATCGTTATAGAATATTACTGTTTGACGTTGTAACTCAGTCTGAGAGACGTACGAGATTCCAAGTCGCGATTCGAGATAATCCTCGCAGTTTCGTAACAGCAGTTCTCGTGTGGGTGTTAGGGGGATAGATATAGAGTATATGTAGGTAGAATAGTCAGGAAATTAAAGAGACTTTACGTAACTTGTACATATACTTATAATATATTTATTTCCTGAACGCATAACATTCGCCCGGAATTAATGGGCTGCAAAATTATTTATCGCTAGTATTTTTTTATCATCGAACGGATTACACATTCAACATCGTTCAGGGGCGCCATAAGAATTCAAATTTCAAATTTCGTTCCACCATTAATTGTGGCAACAAAATTCAGTCTTATTTCTTAATATTCTATTTAATTAAAACTGTAGATAAACTTGGTAGTATTATAAATTAGGAAACGCAAACGTAAAATTTAAAAACTTTGGTTCTTTCAGTAAGAAGTTTATAAAAAGGAACATTCACCCAAAAAATGTCTTATTTCAGTAACGTTTCCGGGTCTTATGGCCACCCTGAAAATTTGAATATTTGTAATACGATCGTTTACCTATATTCGAATTAAATCTAGGCAGGGGTATTTTCGAAACCTAGGGGAAAAATACCGGGTTTTTATAACGACGGTTATTAGTAGTTATTTACTAAAAACTGAAGGAAGGATAGACTGGGGTCAGGGTAGGGAGATTCAAAATAAATAATGAACACATACTACAGCTGAGGCTAGTTGGGATTCAAAAGTTCTGGTCTCCAATATGCCTAAGCTAGAATTGATTGAATAAATAAATAATTTAAGTCCTCTTATTAAATTTAACGATGCAAATTAGATACTAAGTAACACGATCCACAAACAATGTTTGAACGACTTTTTTTAGTCTTCTGTATACAAAAAAACAATCAGGAGAAGAGAGCCACATTTATCTACTTATTACCAATATGAATACTTTACTGAATTTTCATCACTTATTGAAACATGAGAAAGATCAGCAAGGTATGCAATACGGGTGTTTGAAATTTGCTTTTGTAATGTAAAACCGCTGTAATTCAACTTACATAGTAGTAGATGTAAGTTATCCGTTCAAATTGATGTTAAATCGTGTAGATAGACTGTTAAGTGCTAATTATTAGTTAATAGTAAGTCTTGAGTCCTATGAATAATGCGGACTTATGATTAGTTGCTTGCCGGACATTCTCTTAAGTACTTTTATTAAGTAAATATATATTTTCATATATATAATATATATGAATGATTTTTCTTACAACTTTAACTTTCTTCTACCACTCGCACAGCTCAAACTCTTCACATTCATAGTGACTCTGGTCGTCTTCAATTTTGTTTAGTTGTTCCTCGGTCTGTGGGATCGAGGCTAAAAGATTTTTCCTATTTTCAATACCGCGTTGAACGTCCGTCCCACTTCCTTCGCTGAATAGAAACATTGGGTACTCTACTTTCTGGTTTGGCGGTATCAAAAACTGTAATGAAAAAACCATAACAGCTATCTTCTTTTTCCTTGCAGCCAGATATATCTTCTCTCAAAAAACCTCACTTACAGGTTCGACTATCTTGACAAAACTATCAAAAGCCGCTTTATTACGAAGATAAAATCCGACGCAGCAGCTCGGGTCCATTTTTGAAAGCAGTATCTTCCGCGGCGATGTACAGTGGAAACTGTCCAATGAGAAATTCCTCTTCCATACATCGACGCTCTCCTGACAATAGTGCGGATCCAAGTGAATCAATTTGTCCTCTTGGTATCCGATGAAGTAAAGCGCGTGACGGGGCCGTCCGCCAATCACCCCTATGCAATCATCAAGACTAAGAAGAGCTGTGAGACAGGGGGCGTATCCAAGATTCAACTTATCAACGCCAAGTCTCAAAGGAACTAGCAATACCAATGATCTCCATCCCCCGTCAGGCTTGAGGCATGCCTTGGTCACATCGTCCATATAAACTGTGCGATATAAAGCAATTTAAAACATTGTAAAGATATTTCAGTTGACGCAGTTTTCTCCCATAACATACCCGCACAATCTTGCGCTACATATACTGCCAGCTGATCAAATTCCTCGTGACAATAAGCCGCGCGTTCTACCGCCTGTTTCAACAGATGAGCTACCGAGGACGGTCCGTACCAATCTCCGGGCTTTTTACCTGCAGCTATGCCCAGTGATACTAGAGCATGTATCGAGAGAGGAGATAATGGCGCTGGCTGATCACCAAACCATTTAATTATCATTCTGTGGGAAGAATCTTCGTGGAATTGTTGGACAGAATCTATCGACTCGCCAGGGCGCCACCTCCATTCTACGCACAGTATACCTTGTCTATTAATAAAATATCTTTTTAGACATATCGTTGGACGACTTCAATCAAACTCATCGTGGACTTTCATACTTCTGTGTTTGTGTTTGATTGAATTCTTCTGTTTATTCAAAGTGTTCTCAATTCCCCCCTCATTCTTTCCATTATATTTTATAGTGGACTCTGATACTTTACCTCTTCCAAGAAAATGACACACTAAAGCCTGAGCAAGCATCATTTGTCCGCTTCTAAGCATGCATCCCCACCCACAATCTGTGGTGAAATTTGAACCATTCAAGATTGGGAATTCCCTGCGATAAGTGAGCCATAGACGAGACATGAAGTCCCTCCGAAAACCATCCATTCCCTGCTCTAAGATACTTGCGTCTCCTGCCAAGGAAACATTGCTCCCTGTTTCCATGTCCAAACCCACGGCTTCTACCGCTCTTTCTGGAGACTCTTCTAGCCGCTTGTGATAACATGATCCAAGCAGCCAGACAGGTGACTCTTTTGAAAAATTGGTCTTTATCTTCACTGTCCAGCCTTGAAAAAGGATTTAATGTTATCATTTGGAGATTAGAGAAGTTTCTGTTTCTTGCAGTGAACAAAGTGCCTGAACAATTAATTCTTAGAAAATTTTCCCACACATATTTCAATCGATTTTAATCCTGTTATTGAAATCATACAATATTTCCAGGATTCTAAATCCTTGGAAGAATTTCAGGGCCTTT
This sequence comes from Tenthredo amoena, assembly GCA_963966615.1. NCBI lineage: Eukaryota > Metazoa > Arthropoda > Insecta > Hymenoptera > Tenthredinidae > Tenthredo > Tenthredo amoena. The sequence continues at coordinate 2,311,598 of OZ016495.1, read as the reverse complement.
GAAAAGCTTGCAACTGAACCAGGATTGAAAATTCAAGATTACTGAGGGCTCTCTTTGTTAAATTTCAATCTATGTTGGGATTACCATATTTTACATAATTCCACATGGACATAAGTTTGGTTTTAACTTTGCTGTCAACTTCGGCAGCATTAGCAGACTCCTCGATGGATATGGGGGACATTTTTTGTACAGGAACTGTGTGAGTTGGTGTCACCAGTCCGGCGAACCATCCCGTACCACCGCTAAAAGCACCTAAACAAATTCCCCATTCCTTTGTTTAATTTTTGTTATACTTCATCCTTACAGATATTCGCAATTGAAAAACGAAGTAGATCCAACTATTATTTAAACAGCTTTGTTACAGTAATAAATTTTGAACTGACAGCAGATAAGCTATTTGACAGCTATGAGCAAATATTGACAATATTACGTGCAGATGATGAGAATGAGATAAGAGTTTAAAGACCCTAGTCTTTTGTTATGAAATTCAATTCTCTAATGTTTTAGTATCGCATTATTCGTTTGTTTTTTTATTCTGATATCAATAAGCTAGTCTTTTGTTTTCGAGAGTAGAATATAATCACGCATACGTGGGCGTGTGATTCAAGAATTTTGTTAATCGTGATGGGTCTTGGTATACGTGTGATATTATGAGGGTGGATTATTTTCTGTTTTTTTTTTTATCTTACCTAACCTCTCGCGGGAGGATTGTAGCTGCCCGTTCATAACAACAGTTTAGGAATGCGATATAGAGAGTTATTTATTTATTTATTTATTTAATTTACTACGGCGAACTACATCTTTGACCGTTTCTCACAACCGAAATAGGTAATTATTATTACGGATATTAGTGACCGCCTTGCAACACCATTATCACTACTTCCTGCGAATCGAGCCTTTCAACCTTGGCTGTCGAAATCGAAATCCCGACCCGCTAAAGACGCCATGTTCTTTTAGAACGTCGCTTCAGTCGCCAAATATCTACTGCCATGACTCCCCACCGGCGATGAGACTATATTCTCTTTCCAGTCTAACAACATGAGACAGAAGGAAATGAAAATATACTCAGTGCAGCAAACCAATCGGAATCTTTACATTCATGTTATCTTTGTTCGTTATCGGCGGAGCCGCACCTGTGGTTGTCAATAAAGAAGTTTTCCCCGTCGTTTTTTTCTTCCTTTATGATCATATCCTTGATTTCTATGGATACGTATATCATGTGTTTTCTTGGAAAGGTCGCATAGGGAATAAAAGCCAGAGAAACTATCTCAGCGACCTTTTTCTTCCTTTGTCCTGCACATTGTAAGCCGACTAGAAAGGAGAGAGATCTTTGTGTAAACTGGATTACCGGTCGAGCTCGGTTCCCTATGAAACCTTTCCAGGAACATTCGTAGGAATGTGTATATGGGTGTGTTTTATTTGGGAAGAAAAGACGAAATTCGTGAGAGGCTGTATAAAAATGTCCGTCCTATGAGACAGCGATTTCGTTTTTTCTTTAAACCCAAGGGCGAAGTAAAACTCGATTCATGATATATGTGTTAGTTTCTAATCAAGTCTGATTGTAGTTCAAATTTTAGAAACCTTTTAAACAAACTTTTGTAAAATAGTTCTATTTATGAATATAAAGCGACTTTCTAGATCTGGCTCAATGATTTATTACAATAAAAGGTATTTCCATTCCGTACATAGCTATTCCCTGAGCCTTGTATGTATATTGTGTCTCAAAGCGCGCTGCAGCCTCGAACTCTGAGATAGCGTCTGAAAAGGCGTTTAACGTTTAGCGCTTTATAAGTCGATGTCTAGAGCCTTCGACTCCCTTTCCCACTGTCTCTCTTGCTCCTTCTTTCTTGGTCAAAGAGGCATGCCTATAATACAACTGGTAATCCTGAACAGGCCCATGATCTTCGCCACCTCCTTTTCCATCGTATATATCTATATGTATATGTATATGTAGCCACACACGAAACGTATGCCTTTATGTGCGCGTGTACATACATATATATACATAAATTTCCGTAGAAGACGTTGCGGCACCTACCACCTACGTATAAATAAGGAGAGTGTGGAGCCCCGCTGATTCGCCTACTCCTTAATTCAGCCGGCCCGACCGTTTTACCTGTTTATATTAGTAGTGGTAAATCCATGAGTAAACCTTTCTGCTTTCCATCTCTCTCTCTGTATATAGGAATTTGAATTGTGCGACTAAAATCCTGAATAAATAATAATCACTCCGTAAGTGAATACGTGATAAGTTAAGTAACATAAGATGCTAAAAATGATATCATTTAATACATATACCTATGATAGTTAAAATTACATACAAGGGAGGGGGACGGCGTTGCAAGCTAGTGTTAGTGTCTCTCCCGCGCATGACAGAACAACATAATACAACTAGCGCCTTGTTACAATACGACTGTAGCGGCGTTATGATATACTAAAACTGGTGCGAGAGAGGAGAGTAGAGTAGAGTATTCCAGTATAGTAGGCAGTTACGGAGTATAGAGGCGTCATAATGGTAGTGCGAGTGCGTGGGTCGGGGTGTAGTGTTTACGAGGAATGTTTGTTGTGAATCAATAAACGGTTTAGTTATTTATTCCAAAAATCATATATAAATAGATAAAGAAAACTAGAAACACAAAAACACTATTATTATGTTGTTGTATTTATCACCGAGATTTATAAATAACTCTGATAAAATAGCTATGGGTAGGATTAATAATAATAATGATAACATGATCATCAGGCTACAACAATCTTACTCTTCATTCGGGTAACAAGTAGTAGGTTCCCCTTGTAAATTGCACACGTATGTATGTACACATAGATAGATGTCACATACATACACATACAAATACACAACACAACACTATAATACAACACCAAATAGATTTATAATGTCAGAATCAACTGAGGTGATATTAGCGCGATGGTACAGAAGAAGAACTAAACACATTTTTGCTATCATCGTTGCTCAAATTATTCTCCTATTTACAATCACATCTAATGCTAATGCCAAACCCTTTACCGATACTGATAATACATTTAACAACGGAGATGAACCTATTTGTTCCATCAAATGCTCATGCCTTGGTAACGTCGTCGACTGTAGCGGATTACAGCTCATCGATGCACCTAGTGGATTACCTCCTTGGGCTGAAGTCTTGTGAGTATAGTTTGATGGAAATTATTCATTCAGTTCCTTCTAGGACACTGTATAAGCCTTTTTATTTAACATCAGCTGATTAATCCCTGGGTAATTTTGAGAAAAATTAAATGCAGAATGAATTCGGATCTGAATAAGGTCTATATCAGATTGGGAATGATTTGGGATCTTTCAAAATTCTTAAATCGTATTGGAATTATTGCTATGAGATTAGTTCTTGTAATTCTGTATTGATGGAAAGAAGAATTAAATGATCAAAGGGTTTTTTATAAGATTTTGAGCAGTATGGCGACTTAAAAAACAAAGAGGATTGATCGGTTCGAATTTTTAATAATTTCGAATTGAAATTAATACCAAAGAATTCATTTTGTGTCTCAAGGTATTCTCTTCTCTTTTAAATCATTCTAGAGACATACGAAATTTTTTATGAAATCAATGAAAATAGAGTGAAATTGATAAAAATTATTCAAAGTAATATACAAGGGATTCAAGAAGATTATAAATGATCTTGAAATCATTGAAAGTCACTAAAAATCGAATGATATTGTACGAAATCAGTCACAATCAACTGCAAGATCAATTGTAAGAGCTTAAAATGATTGAAAATAATGTGCAATCAGTTTGTAATGACTTAAAGGTGAATGTAATTATATAAGTATGTATGGAATCGAGCAAAATCATCTGCAAAATCAACTGAAATAGCTTGAAAAGATCCAAAATGATGTATGATTAGTATAAAATGATTCTAAACAGTTTGAGAATCATTAGAAGTCATTCAAGATCTAATGAAATTATATAATTTTGTAAAAAAAATTAATCCAAATCATCTGAAAAGTCAGCTAAAATGATTGGAAATATTTTGATTCTGCTTAAAACGAGTGAAAACGAACTTGAAAATGTTTAGAAGTTGTGTGTTGATTGAACTCTCAGACAAGAGTCGTATTCAATAATCCTTTGGCTTTAACTCAGTGTAGTTCATCCTGCATGCATCTGAAGAAGCAGTGGGTAGAAATTGAACTATGTATCAGACCGAAAGTGGTTGTTATTATATTACATTATATTACTGCAGATGGAACGGGGGGTCGTTCTCAGTAAGTGGTTAGATTGATTGAATGCTCCTGTGGTGGTTGGGTGATGGAGGAGGGTCGGCAGCCTTACATTAGATGCATGCCTTAATCTCTGTAGTTTTCAAAGAAACTAATTGCTTGTATAAAGAATAGAAGATTTTGATCATAGGAAGAAACTGAACAGTTTTTTAAGACCATTCCAAGCCCCCGTTTGTCTTTATCTATATTTCATCCTATCCTTCTGATAGAGTCACTTGGAGATTACAAAGATCTGATCAAACGCTATCTCCACAGTAATATGCCTTCAGTAACGTAACAAACAGGTCAATCAAACCGACATTTGATGATATTTTGAAAGTAAACTTCCTACTTATCAATAGACTGGGTTTTAACGCGATGCACAAATATACCCACACATAAATATAGATTTCTTATTGTTTTTCGTTCCATTAAATAACAAAAAAGTAGAAAAAAAATACTCGCTGCAAGTTGACCCCGAATATTGAACACAAACAACAATTGTATCCGTTACCGTGGCTGGTTATCTGAACAGAATATCAAATGTTTGAAATATTCAACACACTGTATTGTTATCAGAAAAAGGCGGGAAGCCCACCCAGGCTCTGGCTGATAAAACCTTGCCGAAATCATTAGTTAGTTTATTAAGAGCACTAAAGTTATTAATTATATTATCCCAGTAGATATTTAATTTACTTTCCTTTCTCAGGACAGAAAAGGTAGAGAAAATTTTTGTTCTCGGTTTTTTCCTTGTCTGTAAATCTTTCAAGTCTTTTGTCTTCTTACTGCGTGTACTATTTGTGCTGGTATATCAACTGCAGCTTTCAGATTACTTAATAATCCAATTAATAAAGAAGAGTTTTGTTTACTTTCAGAGAGATAAAAGATAATAATATTGCTAAACTGGAAACCGATGCCCTAACTCACCTCACCAAGCTCAGGCAATTGTGAGCCTCTAATTTGTTTAAAATTACTACTCAATATTTCAGATCGACTAATTTCGAGGAAAATTATTACTATTTCAGAGATGTAAGTGCCAATAAATTAGGGGATGACGTCAGCACTGCTTTGGCTCGATTGACGCAGTTAAGAACTTTGAAAATCAATGAAAATCAGTTAACTACCTTGCCTAATCTTACCATGCTGACGAATCTGACTCAACTTTCAATGTAAGTCAATCAGTAAGGTCAAACTTGGATTGAAACGATTTTTTATGCGACTAGAATGTTTGATTCCATTCTCTGTATCAGGTCGCGTAATCTGGTTGAGTCTATAGATGGAAATGCCTTACTAAATCTTCCTAGACTACAGTCCCTAGACCTCAGCGGAAACCGGGTACCTGTACTCCAGAAAGGGTCTTTTCTGGCACCAAATTATCTCACATACTTGTAAGCATTCGTGTTTTACCAACTTTCGTTGAATTTTCGGATAATGTCGTATAACAGGGTGGGTCTAATATTTCAGAAATTTAAATATGAACAAAATTGGAGTGATAGAAAATGGGAGTCTGGACAATCTTACCTCTCTGAGGGAACTAAGATTGAACAAAAATCGACTATCCAATCTAAAAGACCTTTTCACAAACCTCGAGGAGCTGAGGATCTTGTGAGTATTGATTGAGAATTGATTATGGGGAAGAAAGAGAGACACGTTTTACATTTGACTACTTGCATCGATTTCAGGGAGTTGAATAGAAACGAACTGCAACAAATCCAAGGATTGAGTTTAAAGAATTCCAAGAATCTTGAACAGTTGAGACTAAAAAGAAACAAGATCAGAACTCTTGACGACGGCGCTTTCTGGCCATTGAAAAATCTGACCCTTTTACAACTGGATTGGAACGTTTTATCAGTAGTAAAAAGGGGCGGGTTATTTGGACTGGAGAGACTCCAAAGGCTCACCATTTCACATAATAAAATTTCTACCATAGAATCTCAAGCTTGGGATATATGCAGGGAAATAACAGAGCTGTAAGTATTAGTTTTTCAATTTTGAGAGTAAACTACTAGGGGAGAGAATCCAGCTTATGTTAAACTAACTGTTATTTTTTCAGTGACTTGTCGCACAACGAACTGACCTCCATCGAAAGAGGGAGTTTTGAATTCCTTGGAAAATTAGAACAGCTCAAATTAGACCATAACAAAATCACGTTCATATGGGACGGCGCTTTCAACAACACGCCAAATCTCAGAATACTGTAATGAACGACAAAAAGACTTGTTTTATTCAATCCATTTGCTCAGATTCAGGCCCTTAATCGTCTAAACTTTCAGTGAGCTGAATGAGAACCGAATATCCTACCTAGTGGAAGACATTAGCGGGGCGTTTACGCCCCTGATAAATTTGGAGAAATTAGGACTGGCCGGAAACCGCATAAAGTCTATAAACAAAAATGCTTTTGTCGGTTTATTGAGACTCACGGAGTTGGATCTAACTGGCAATAACATAACTAGCATACAGGACAACGCTTTGATCTCTATGCCGAAATTGTTCAAACTAAAGATGAACTCAGGTCAGTTGCTTAGCTCCCGCCGAAGACGAGAACAAATTTTGAAGTTAATGAACATTTGGACTCCTCTAAACTTTCTTAAAAATTTTTCTAGGTGCCCTACTCTGCGACTGCGCTCTTCAATGGCTCAGCGTTTGGCTCAGAAGTCACAAATACAGTGAGGCCAGAGTCCGCTGTGGATATCCTGGGTGGCTGAAAGGAACTCCTTTGACACATCTTCATCACGCCAATTTCACATGCAGTGAGTTCAAGATTGCTTTTTTTTTTAAATTAATGAAGGATAGAACAAACTTTGCAAGACATCAATAATCTCCCTTTATTTTACAGACGAGTATCCGAAGCCGAGAATAATTGGTGAACCATCGAGTAAAATGAGCATAAGAGGAGACAACGTGACGCTTTTATGCCGTGCTACTAGCACGGCTGATTCTCCGCTCCGTTTCACATGGAAACACGACAACTTGGAGTTAAAGAACTTCGAGACTCAAGTGGACAAGGATTCTCACGAACGAGGCATCACGGAGGCTTTATCGAGCCTTCATCTCATAAACGTCACTCACTCAGAGGCCGGGAGATACCAATGCATGGTCAGCAACACTTACGGCACAACTTACTCTGCCAAAGCGAAGATCAGCGTGCTCAGTGCGTTTATTCACCATAATTCTCACTTTTTGGATAAATAATGTGAGCAAGAATGAATAATCTATCTTTTTTTATTATTCACAGTCTATCCATCTTTCACAAAAATACCGCACGACGTACGTGTCAACGCCGGGAGCACTGCAAGACTGGAATGCGCCGCCGAGGGACAACCCACCCCGCAAATTGCCTGGCAGAAAGATGGAGGCAACGATTTTCCCGCTGCAAGAGAAAGGAGGATGCACATGATGCCTACTGACGATGTATTTTTTATTGTTAACTTCAAAGCCGCTGATACGGGCATCTATTCTTGTACGGCACAAAATTTAGCTGGTGTTATTGTCGCTAACGCCAGTCTTACGATAGTTGGTGAGTTTCCGAGGCTGGTTTAACATTTCTTTTTCAAAAGCCATAAAGAAATAAACGGAGAAGTTCAAATTGGTCTTCTTTTTTGCAGAAACTCCCTCTTTTGTCAAGCCGATGGAAAACAAGGAAATAATTGCCGGAGGATCTATAGTCCTGGAATGTATGGCTAGCGGATCACCTCGGCCTAAATTGTCGTGGAGTAAAAATGGGAGTCCTCTTCAGACAACCGAGAGACACTTCTTCACAGCCGAAGATCAGTTGCTTATTATAGTTGATACAATTCCTAGCGATGCTGGTAGCTACGAATGCGAAATGAGCAACACTTTTGGAAGAGCGGCAGGCGCTTCTCTTCTCACTATTAAACCAGGTACATTTCTAAGCTTTTTGATGACTGGAATGAAACTTTATTAACATTATTCCCTATTCTTATCATCTGTGATGTTTTCAGCACCTAGTTCGATGGTAAACGAAGACGATATGTTGGGTATTATCATAATAACAGTTGTGTGCTGCGCAGTAGGTACTTCCGTTGTTTGGGTTGTTATTATATATCAAACCCGTCGACGTCTCAGTATTAATCAAGCTCCTACAAGCCAGACTCAAGTGGCTTCTTTACCAGTTTGTAACGATGGTCAAACCCATCTTTATCTAGACACCAGCTCTCAGCATAGTAAAGACAGTGGTACTGGAGATAGCACAAACCCGAGCAGCGATCAACTGCAGTTGTGCCTTCCAGGTGAGTGTCTTAATGGTTTGAGAGCCTTTTGAGAGCAAGAGATGAAAAAAGGAGAACGACAAAATTTTTATATGTTTGAGGAGGTCAACGCACCTTGGGGTCTGGAATATTGATATAATTTGATGTGATAATCTCGGAAGATCCCACCACATGTCTACAATAATTGAATATGTCTAGATTTTATAGTTATCACGAAATATATAAATGTTCCTAGACTTCAAGGTGCGTACATCCAGTTAATCGGCTTTTACTAAAAAGATTATTTTCGTAGAAGAGATCGTGACTTGTTCAACGAACAATGAGGAAGTGGGTAACGACGTATGTGGATCCGATCCACTTTTGGGATACACTAATCATGAACGGCTAGAAGATACTTCTGAATCGGTAACGCACGACGCTACTTCATTGGACGTAGAGACGTACGATTGTGAATGAAATATGTAATGCAGTCTATACAATATAATCGCGTAGGTAATTAATCAGATTATACAAATATCAGTAGCTAGTTTGATAAATATGCTCTGCGGTATGTTATGAACGGGGATAAGCTGAATAATAAAAAAAAGGAAGGTAAAGAAGAAGACTTCTATTCAATAGTTAGTTAGAGTTCATTTAAAAAAGAATTATTATATTGTTTTAATTTTGAAACCGCTAATGAATTTCTTGAAATTAATTAATAAACTGTCTGATTTCATTTCTGTTTTTTGATTTTTGTACATTTTTGGGAATTATTTTTTTCACTGGAAATATAAATGTTTGATTTTTATTATCAGAGAATATAATCCAGTCATGATTGATGAAGCTTAAGGAAAGGATAAAAAGATTTAATTAATGAATTATTTAATTAATTGAAAGAAATTAATTGAGGCGTGAGAATCTCGGAATTAAAATGATAAGAAGATAGCGGGTGAAGAAAGAAAGAAAAAAGAGACAAAGAATTATATTATAGTATTTTTGCAAACTATATATACTGCGAATAATAATATTGATGAATTTTAATAAAAAGTGTTTGCAGATATAGTTTCTAGTGAGCGATTCTAAAGAGATGAATTAAATGAATAAGAAAAGAACGTATATTATAGAGGGATATATAGAAAGAGAGAGAAGTAAAGTATTGTCGAACGCTTAATATTAAGATATAATATTTCTAGTAAGTTTATAAATACGGAGAGAAATTCAAACTTTTGAATTACAATGAAAGTAAATACATTGATAAGGTATTAAACAGACGCGATTTATATTCTGTTGTTACATTTCGATTAATATAAATTGGGAATATAATATAATAACAATAATCCGCGTGTCTTATCTTCGATTGAGAAACATAATAATTGTATATAGTAAAGATAGTGGTTCACGGACGGACGGTGTTGATTGTGTATAATTAACTGTGTATTTTACGTACAATAAATTGCGGGTCTGCGGGTTCTAATCTTAATTAATTATCTATAAAAGCAAAAAAGAAATATTGATTCAAATTTATATTGAATTAATATAAAGAATAAAACGTAATATTTTTATAAAACCTTTGCGAGCTTAAAAAATGAAAGTGAAGCCATAGAAAAAGAGAAAAAGTAAGGGGCTTGTTAGAAATTGAAAAATTCGTTTCGAAAATGAATTAAATTTCAGTTGGAACGGTAGATTATTCGGAAATTTGATCCATCTTTTCTCCCCTCCCTCCCCCACCCGTAGATACCGTAATTGGTTAACAAATAAATAAATAAATAAATAAATAAATGAGTAAATTAATTAATGGCTAGATTAGGAGGATACTAGTTATCCAAACCACAAGAGCCATAAAGAAACGGGCAGCCTTTTGTGATAGATATTTATTTTAGAATACTTGTTTCATTTAGTTATTATTAATATTTATGTTATAATACATAATTATAATATCATAAAATAAACAATTTATCGACAAATTTTATTAGACGATATACCAGCTACCTCTTAAGCGCACAATAAGTATCGCATTGCGCAAGAAAAGGAAAAAGATAAAGAAAAAGAAAAGGAAAAAGATTTAAAAAAAAAAAAAAAGAAAAGCAAACTATATTTCATGGTATTTGTCTTCCTGATTATAAATATTATTCGTTTTCATCCCTTGCCCCGAAGTTTTTTATTTTTGTTTGTTTGTTCGTTTGTTATTTTTACCCTATTTACAATGAAAAGTAATTTACACAAAATATCTTCTGTGTATTCTAATACCTATATTGTTCAAAATTTATTATACTTTATGTATCTTCAAATCGTCAATTGATTGCTCATTAATTCTTTTCTTTATTCTTTCTTTAAATTAAGTAATAATACCTATACATGATATAAATATACATAATATAACGCGGTAGACGACGTACGTACGTATAATATACCTATACGTCATTCGAAAAGATGGTTTCTTAGTATTTTTTATTATACTATATATATATTATATTATTATAATAAGTTTTTAGAAATAATACATATTTCTCTGTTGACTAATTTGCTATTATTATTATTATTATTATTATTATTATTATTATTATTATTATTATTATTATTATTATTATTATTATCCAGTTAGTTTATTTCATGATTGTTTAATTATAAATATTATTATTATTATTATTATACATATAGAGCTTATTAGGTATGTACGTAGTATTCGTATGTACAATTTTGGTGAATTATCTACCTACCTATACCTATATAGACACGAGTTTTCACTAGTTTTTAAATAATACGTTCTTTAAAAAGAAAGTAATGATTCTTTTCGAAGAGTTTTTCTCCAATTATTTTATAAATTCAATAGTCGAGTGTGCAATTATTGTAATCATTTCATTATCTGTATGTACACTGATTGAGATATATTAGTGATTCATTCCCGTTTTTTAATTATCAATCATTATTAACGCGGGATATACCTACACGTATATCGATGTTTTAAATCGCAAAATCTTTCAACTAGGTATATACATATAAAAACACAAATTGCCGAAGCCTGTTTAAAATCGTGAATACCTACCGTTATAAAGAAAGAAAAGAAAAGAAGAATTGAATAAGGTTTTTTAATAATACATATATAATTCTTATTGGTATGTACGTTAAAGTTTTTTTTTTAAACTTATCGTTGTTTTACAGGCATCTGCCGTTTCTTTAAAAATGCCTCGAGTTTGATTTTTCATGTTATGTAATGTTTAGTGAGTAACTATATGATACAAGGTAACAGAGAGTTGACCTTTGCTGGGGCTGTATATTTGGTTTTCTATATTACTTCTTTTTTTTTTTTTCGTTTTGTTTTTCTTTTCTGTTTTTTAGATTATGTATTGTAAGTATTAATTGCACCCGGACTGAACAGGTGCTCCGTATGATTAGCTATTTAATTAATTCGTGAGTGAATCACAGTATAATTGATACGCTGCATGTGATACACCAAATACGGCATCTGTTTGATTCAGTATTTTCCTTGTTGTTATATATATCAAATATTATGTACAAATATAACAGTAACCCTTAGATAAAAAAAAAAAAAAAAAAAAAACAACATCCTGTTATTTATTCATTCCCCGAAGGCATTAAAGGATAAATAAATAGATAAATGAATATAAAATGGCTTATTTATCGTTTTATAATCGCTGAAGATTTCAACTGCATATAAGAAATCGATAAATTCGTTGATGTTCGAATGAATTTCTCAGAAAAAAAAACTGCTCAGTAGAGATATAGATAATTTAAATACAGCCTTACAGATCTATTCCGCGGTGCCGTAATGTTTCAAAGACTGCTGGGAGTCCGTAGATTATTTATTTATAAATTGCGAATACGTCGGAAATAAATTCGATTCATACCGATGAAAGATAGTACGAAATATGTATGCAGGCTGGCGCCACTTTTTGGAGTGATATGTAGTGCCATCTGGTAGGAGTTTTAAAGAGCCTCTGAATCATCTCGTGTGGTTGGCGGGTTGCATATAATAAAGCGCGATCCTAATTTGTATTGAGAAATGTTTATGACTCTACACTACGTTGGTAAAGCTGATTAAAAATGCATTTCTTTAATTGAAATTCGATATTTTATGATTTATAATTATTATTGATGAAATGAAATGAAAGAAATATTGGTCCACAGTACAAGTATTTATTTATTCTGTACAAAAGTTGAGTTATAAAATATTATGTCTCGTTTCAGGTCTTGTTACTAGATTTGTATACCATTCAACGTATCGCTCGCTTTGCTCTTAAAACAACATTATACCTTATTAAGGGCCCTGGGCGAGTCTAGGTATATATAATATATCCTATCGCATGCATATGACCGAAGGTAAAATTGCAGATCATCGTTGAGATATAATGTAAGACATAGTTTCTTCAAGATACATTTCCGACAATCTTAACTTCGCCATTTTTTTTCCTTTCTCTCTTTTTTTATTTCCTCTTATAGGCTTTTATATAGATTCAGGGTGTAATCTTGCTGTGCAGTAGTATAATAGTCAAGCTTTTCAAACTTTTCACTTTATGTATCAACACTTGATCACACGGCTACTGATTTTACAAACATCTTCTCTTTGTTGTTTTCTTTCACAGAACGCGTCAGTAGACATTTTTCAAATTCTTTCGTTACCGCGCTTTTTCCGATTCTTTATCCTTCGCTGCGATGTGGCGATAATTATTCATGTCCACGTCCAGGCTCCTGCGGTTTTTACATCTACACATGTATATCTAGACTTTCCAACAAACATTTAGTCAATATACTTCCGATTAAAAATAACAAAGTATAATCTCAACCGTCGAGATTATTTGAAAAACGAATTTCTAGACGAAAATTAAATTTCTCTTAGGCTTATAATAGCATATTAGGGATCTTTATCCTACTCAGAGATCAGTTTTCACTCTTTTTTTTTTTAGAATCCTTTGAATTTGCAGTGAATTTTAGACGTATTTTTTTTTCTCTTCTTTTTTCATCAATACGGTCAATTTACAATATCGTATCAGCTTCCTCACGAGCGGTGATCCAAGCCAGTCAAAATGCAAACTTCCGAAGGAAAAGGAAGAAAGAAAAGGACTATTTATACCAGAAACAAGGATTTTGACAATTTAGGAAAAGCACAGTGGCTCGAAATTAAATTTTCGATAAAGTTTAAAAAATATTTATAATCTTTCTTGCTTCTTTTTCTTGTCAAGCTTTTTTTTTTGAAGAATGCAGATTGATAGTACGTAGAATAGAATAAGAAATTGAAATTTCAAACGAGGCACACACGTGTAGTGTTGATGTTAGATTTGTTTTCATCTCCTTATTTCTTTCTTTCTTTCTTTCGTTTCGTTTCGTTTTTTTTTTTTGTATTAATATTATTAGTTGGACAGGATGTGTTGTTGCAGTGTCATAAAGATATATATATTATCCTCCATTACAGATATTAATTCTTTGTACATCTTGCAGTATGTGATCTGTAGTTATTATATTTATACACACTTCTTAACGCTATAGAGTTGATACCACATGACACGTTCATTCTTTAACTATTAATTATTATTATTTAAAAATTGATCAAGATCAAACGAGTCATTATTCTCAACGCGCAGAGTAAACAATTCAAAGTATGTATTTTCGTATAAAGATAGGTATAGTTATATCTATATACAATCAAATAAGCTTCCTGGTAAACTAGTTTCATTCAAAAATCTCGTTTTCCTACATTTCTTCGCTCTTGCAAGATTGAATAATTTCCTTTTTTCAAATACCAGTACATAAAGGTATAAGGTATATGCAGCAATTGAAAAATTTACCAAGATACTCAAAATTTCGATTGATTCCATTTAACAATATAAAAAATCCTGTTTTTCCCTCACTTCCAGCTCGTTTCTCATTTTCTTCCATGATCTGCATTTCTGTTAATATTTAACCCTGCACAGTATACATGCATATATATATATATATATATATATATATATATATATATATATATATATATATATATATATATATGTATATACATGTTATATTTTTAGCCAATTATAGTATATCAATATACCCTTAGTTGATGTATGTCTGTTGTTATTTCCTAGCCCCGGGGGAATCCCCGCCTTAGCTCTTCGAGTGGTTAATATATAAATATACATTAACATATCTCGTTGCTCATGCTGGCTGCAGTTGCTGATGCAGTACAACAAATTTCTTATCGTTAATTAAATTGTCTTTTTTATTTTTTTCTTCTTTTCTCTATATTTTATTTCTAAATCATCATCATTGTTATATATTTTTACTTTCTTTTATTCATCTGTGACGTGCTGAACGTTTGCCTACATAGCAGGCTGTTTTTTTTTAAATTTTTTAAATCATCAGACAATTATACATTCGTTCCCCGCTGCATTAATTCATAATAATTAATTCGATTACTAACAGATATATAATTCGTTCGGATTTTTTTATTTTTCATTTTTTTTAAATGTTATTCTCGTATATTTGTATTTGCATTTGTATTTTTATTTTGTTTCTTTATTTTATTTTATTTCTTGTTTTACCAGTTCTTTAAATATTTTTTTTTGTTTTCCCTTCTTTTTTTTTTTTTATTTCTCACACTATTGCGCTACTATGGTTTTATAACTATTATTTGTATTGAACACTACGCTACTCTGTATGTATGATAATGATTGAATGTCTGTTGTAAATGTACGTGCTTATATTTTACTATTATTTAATATATATTTATATAATATATATATATATATAGGTATATTCAAAACGATAGACTCTCCCCATTTTTCTTTTCTTTATTTTTTTCTTGCTCCATCCTTCCAATCCTTTCTTTCTTTCTCTCACTTCTTTTTTTTAATGTTTCGTGAGAAATAATAATAATAAAAATAATAATTGTATAGCAAGATTCGTTGTGATGAGTGAGAAAAATTCTTTTTTTTTTTTTATCTACGTTGCAACACCAGTAATAATAATATTAATGATAATAATCATCATTCATACCGAAGTGCCAATTAATTAATTAATTACATAATTATATATCATTTTCTTGTCACTTATAGCCACACCATCGCGAGCTTTATTCAATACAATGGAGAGCGTCT